>JBAJNP010001449.1:0-61689 GCA_036877545.1 Yasuhikotakia modesta
GGAGTCAAGTTAGGAACAACCCCCTATTTAGTGTCAGGTTGAGCTGTTACCTCCCATTCTGTCTGCGCTCGCGGTGTCTGCGGAGGGACATCAGGGCTCCGTTACATCCTGTTACTGACGGACAATCTAACGGGTCAGAAAGTTTCTTTACGCGACATCTGTAGGTTTGCACGTGTTTGTTACTGTGTGAAGATGAGTGTGAAATCATTCTTGCTCATGGTTTTCTGTCTTAACTGTCTAGCTGATCTGAAATGCTGCATTTCTCAAATGTACAAAGGAAATTCATTTTTTATGTTTTCCGTTTCTACTGTCTTTAGATGCCTGGTGTGGGTTTTGTTAAAATTTGTGTTAAAATATTTTAGCAGATTAAACCTTTTTTATGTTTGAATATTTAGTAAAACAAATACAGTGTGATGCTGCTGTCAGTGTGAAATCCTTATCAATTAGCTGACATCTCGTATCGTTTTAATGTAACTCTTACAAAACTCCACGTGGTGGCGCTCGTGAGCTGAACGCAGTAGGTCATACATGAGAACGTACAAATGTATCTGTTTCAGACGATAGACACATGCATGGACAACATTTAGTGCAGAATTAAAGCACAAGAACGTGATACATGTCCTGAAATGGTTTTTCTGGCAATGAGAAATGATGTACTGAGGATGCAGAAATGAAAATGACTGTCATATTGTTTATTTGTAGATTCATTAATGAGCTGCTGACTGGCTCTGTGTAAAGATGAAGATCTGGCTGCCTCTGGCCACTGCTGCACTCTTATCTCTGGTACTGAATTCAGCTCAGGCTCAAGGTAAAGTCTGTCACTACAGTCTGTCTCTACAGACTCTCTTCACCAGACTGTAAAGGTTTTCACTGAAAAATATGTCTTCGTTTTTGGATAACAAACATCATCTTCATTAGTGAACTTCAGTTTTTTATATTTTATACCTTGGCTATATTTAAATGTTTCAGGATATTATTATTATTATCTGTTAGTGCTTTTTAGTGTTCTTCAGTCTATAGCAGCCAATAGGACCATATGGTTTTAAAAAAAACAGTCCAAAAACAGGACAGTCTGAAATGTAACCATACCAACAATTCAAAGTTTTATGTTTATGCTCATAACTTTTAAATAGTCCTACAAACAATTATGTTTTTCTATTCTTTGTCTCGATTTGCACCCTATGATGCCATTTACTGTCATAAATGTTTCCCACCGTTTTGATCTGCTTTTATGTATTGACATGAAACTTTATCACAGGCATGACCTGAGGGTACATTCACAGTTTCTTAACAACACCACATACCAGTTCTGAGATAGAAAAAAATGTTGTTTTTACTTGTTTCTTTTGAATTTTATTTCCTAAAATCAGGGGGTGTTGTATATAGATTTCTTGAAGGCTGTTGTTTTGTATTTTGTCCACTAAAATTTTTAGTCAAATACTGCCATCAGTGTTTCATCATAGAAATGAATTTATGTAACCATGATACATTGACACTGTCAACTGGGTTTTATAATAAGTTTCATCATTTGCATTTACTTCAGTTAAAAAACAATAAAGTTAAGTCATGGATGATAATACACATGCTATAAACTTGGTTAACAAAGTTAATAGATGTAAAAAAAAGTATTTTACTGTCTTGGTTTCTTCTTCTAAGTGTGGTTACACACAGACACACAAACTTGTCAACTGTAAAATGGTTTCTGTTAAAGTGATGGAAATGTTGCAGTAATGCGAGTGTTGTGGGACACGCAGTTTTTGAGTTCTGTAGAATGAAGCAAGTCTGTAATGGTAACCACCTCTTTTATGAGTCAGTTATTGCCCAGTGACTTACCAAAATAGTGCCAGCAAATCACATTGAGCTGAGATGAAAGGCATTGTTTTAAAAACAGATCAGAGATCTGTCTACAGCGGACTTTCCTTTTAAATGTTTTATTAAGAAATCAAGACATACTCAGAAATGCTTAAAGGACAGAAAGGATCATTTTGAATAATTTTTCCATTATGATATTCAGCGGAACACACTTACATGGTATTTTGAAACCTTTCGCTGCACAATGCAAGGTTAAATATACAGGTAAAACAACTTGGACAGTTTTTTCGGTTTAATAAAAACACAATTACTTTCAGTTACAGCAGTCCAATGAATAAGGGTTTTCGACCACACAATTTAAAGTTTTAAACAGATACATACAATTCTAGTCACCCCACAGCATCAGTTTAGCTCATTGACAGCCTCTTCTCAGTCTCAGGAGAACTGGAACATCTGAGGATGGAGCTGGAGTCAACTGGAACATTGAATGGAAACTTGTAATTCATTTGTTTTTTGCTCTGTAACAGAATGGAAAGATGTAACACAAGAGGCTAAATTAGTGCTCAAGACAAAGAGCCGTTTAAGGCTTTTTGCAGCTTAAAATGCTGAGTTGAGTTCTATATGGAAAGTTAATATGCTGTAATGTTTAATGTCAGCACATGTTGCAGAATTACTCTGGCTTCTGTTCAGCTTCTCAAGGAGACTCCAGCCTCTTTTCTGAGCTGCCTGGCAACAGCGCTAGCCCAAAAAATGCCTGACTGGCTGCAGGGTATTAACACAGGGTCGACTCTCAAAGGAACGAGAAAGGTGCTCCACTAATGGGCCTTTTTACTGTGAAGTTTCCATAAACTCAACACAAGCAGAAATTTTTGTCATTTTCATTATTAACCTGTTAACAGAATAAACCAATCTGAAAGAAAGTAAATGGTAGCTAGAAATGGTAGTTTAATGTGTTTGACACCGGCCGTGAGATGCCTCAGCTTGGTCTCTGACAAACAGTGAAGACTCACACAGTTGGGGCCTGTTTGGACACATGAAGCTAATGTTCCAGCCCGTTTGAGTGTGAGGCGTCAGGTTGGTGAGCATTCTCAACTCTGCAGAACCTCGAGCTCGTGTTCAGCTCATGTTATTTGTCGTATGCTTGTGCAACTGGTGTGTTTCCTCCATCGTTCATTTTAAAATGATATTCTGCTGCTCTGGCCTCCATCCATTCCTTCCATTCTTTCCTTTCACTTGTTTTGCATGTGATATATGTCAGTTTTTTGTGCTGATTGTGTCCCATCACTGTTAATAACTACCTGTTATCAAGTTCTGTTGATAACTCTTGGTTGAACAGCTTTACTAGAAACATTGTGCTGGGTTACTAGCTGCATCAGACACAAAACCAGCACTAACTAGAATTAACCCAGACATGATTGGTCTAAGCTTTTTCCTGCAGGATAGAGTTAAGAATTTAGTACACATTACACATTAATGCATGAAAATAGATTTAGACATGAAAGATCTGCCCTAATATAGATGATAACAAACCCAACTTGGATCTTCATTACTCTGTTAAGGTAGCATAAAATGTTTTTGTTTACTAATTTTTGAAAAACACTCTTAGAAATAAAGGTTCCAAAAAGAAAAAAAAAAACAGGAGGTTTACAGACTGATGCAGTAAAAGAACATTTTTCTCTAGTTTTTTAAAAACATACTGCATGTTCTTTTTAAAGAAGTCAATACTATGATCTGAGCAACCTATATAAAACAGTATTTAACAAAACGTTTTTTAAAGAACCATTATAGAACCAATACAAAACCATATAGTCGACTCAACAACTTTTCCAATATAGCCAAACTGAGCATGAAGAACCATTAAAGAACCTTTATTCTGAAGAGTGTAACCATATTAGTGTAAAATTACAAGGTGCATTCTCCAGTAAAATAGACTAAAATGAAGCACGTACAATATCAAAGATCCTCTGTTCTGCGCATTTTAAATGAGATCATTCTCATTTCTCCTTTGCTTTCAAGACATTATTCTGACATCAATGATAATCATTCACACATATGACATCACTGTCTGCTGAGATGACATCAACAATGTATTGATGTATATTGCACAGTGATAATTTTCTTTGACAGAATATCATTTTGAAATACATTTGGAGACTCTCTATGTGGTTTCTTGTGTACATGGAGGTCATTTATCAAGTTGTTTACACAGCAACTTTCTCATGTACACTTGCATGACACTTTCACAACCAGCCAAATGTGGATTTTTTCTTTTTATGCATAAAAATTGTTTTATGTTTGTTGGCATTTTGTTATACAATTTCCTCCATACCGCTCAATAAGTGCGTCAAAGAAGTATGTATGAAAAGAAACTACACAAAAGTCAGGATGACAAATTGTGTATTCTTTTTCTGAGATTTGCAATGGATGTGTCTTACAAATTAAACTTGTTAGTCCTTAAGCTTTGTTGAAACATATGTCTATATACAGAGTGTATATATAGCATATCAGTGTATACATGTATTTTTTTTATTTAAACAGACATCTTCAAAAACAGATTCCATTGTATAATCTTGGGAATGACACATTAACTGTTATTTTTGTCTCCAGTGTATGGGCATGCCTTATAATGACTGCATTCAGCATGTATTGGATTGTTGTCTGCATATTGATTTACAATTAAATTTCAATTAAATAATAATAATTAAAATATATTTAGCTTATCTCTGCTTGAGCTGCAGACTGTAAAAGTCCAGGTAATGCAACTCAAGAAAAAGCCATTCGATCCATTCTAATGGCTTCCATCACCCGCTTGTGTTGGATTTCATCATCTTCACTTTGGTTCTGTTTGTCCTGCCCAATAATAAACAAATCCGCTTCAATCCTGAAGTGTTTGTCATTGGGATTGTTAAAGTCTATAGCATTTATATTATTATCATTATTAGTATTATTATTTCTCATGATTTTGACTCTATGAACCTCTTGTTTGCAGTGGAGCCTCCTTCAGACTTAAAATTTAAAATATTAAATGAGAACACAGTTCAGATGTCATGGAGAAGCCCTTCATCTCACATTCAGGGCTACAGAATACAAGTAACATCAGACACAGGTGAGTGAGTGAAGTTCTAAAAACATGGCTTATGCTTCCTTAAATGTGGCTCCAAGTTATCACAAAACGTTCTGCTGTAACGCTAATAAAACCTTTTAAACTTATAGATTTAAAAAACATTATTCTTAAAATGTCAGTGGACCATTTTAAACATGTAATCAAATAAAAAAATGAACAGTTTAAACATTATTACCACCCTAAATTGTTAGCCGGATGTATGTTCAAGCTTTGATCGGCTTCTGATATGATTTGCTGTCTGTTCCAGATGATTCCAAAGATCTCAGTCTTCCGGCCTCAGCCACTAGCACATCAATCACTGATCTAACTCCAGATGTGGACTATTCAGTGTCAATCAATTCATATGATGGAGCAGAAGAAAGTATTCCCATTCTTGGCCAAATAACTAGTAAGTGCATGCCAGAAATATTCAATGTCTTTTTAGTGGTGTTTATTAAATAAACATCGTTATTCCTACTGCGTTGTTCCAACTTCTTCAACAAGGGTTTAACTCTAAAATGTATAAGGTTTACTGAGGAGTGCTATTGATTTTCGAAGTAAACAGACATACAATTTTTCCCTGGTGGCTCATAAATTTGCAAACAAAACCCATAGATGGAGCCTCATACAGAGACCAAAATAACACAGACTCTTTTGTGACATTAAGGTTTGTGAGGGCAATTTTATTCATAAAATGGGATAATCAAAATTTTTTTCTAATCTTTATTAAATAATGTTAAAGGTCTGCTAATCAACATATACATTGATTTACTTAAATTGTATTCTATGAAGACGTGGATCTAATGTTTTTTCCTACAGTTCAATCCAGTAACACCAGTGGAACCAGGAAACCTTCATCAGAGGCCATCAGTGAGTATATTCACCCTATGATCAGTCAAAACCTTTTCTTTATCACTGCAGGGTTCAGATTCTGTAGTTTTGCTTATTGTTAAACTAAACCAAATGGCACACATGCAATATACAGTATATTACTTTCTTCCGGTATATTTCTCCAACAACTGACAGCTTTGTAAATTTACTGCTAAAGGCTTTGAAAATTTCCTTTAATTTAAAACATTAGAATATAATCATTTATAGTTTATTAAAGGGTTTGATTTTTACCTATAAATGAGAAGGCTGCTATAATACAGAGGAAAGGTAAAATAATTTTCTCGCCTCAATCATTGACCCTCATAAACAAAAACATCACATTTTTAGCTAGCGTAAAAGCTGTCCTGACCCAGCAATCTTTGACTCCTAAAGTCCAAAAAACGTCTGTGTCAACAAAAGTCCAAGATGTGCTATAGATTTCACGGTACAGCATTGAAGGAAAGTTTATTGAAAAAAAAATTGCATGTTTGCCAAACAGAGGATTTTTGTTTTGTCTATGACGTGTTATGCACAATAACATGAATTGTTGTTTTCGTACAACAATATATGACCTTATATAGCCTTGGCTTTCTTTCATGCCTCCTACTTGGCTTGTCCTGCAGAATGTTCAGTAAGCACCATCACAGATCTGGTGTTTCTGGTGGATGGCTCTTGGAGTGTCGGAAGAGAAAACTTCAAATTCATCCGGAGTTTTATTGGGGCTATGGCAGGAGCCTTTGACATTGGGAAGGATAAGACCAGAGTGGCTGTTGTGCAGTACAGCACTGACACCAGGACAGAGTTTAACCTGAACCAGCATTACAGACGCCCAGATCTTCTACGTGCTATCAAAAATCTGCCTTATAAGGGTGGTAATACAATGACAGGTGCGTGAAATAACAAGCTTCCCTTGATTTTGCTCAGTTGGACATGTTGATGTAGATCAACATGCTTGTTGGAAACATCTATCCTATTTCTAAACCTGCTTGTCCTCTTCAAAGTCATGGGGGAATGGAACTCAGTATCTCAGACCATAGGTGGGGTACATCCTAAATATATGGCCTGCCAATTACAGGTCAAACATAAGCATAGCTGGGGCAATTTTAATATAACTCTTTGTTATATACATTTTTTATATTAAATTTGCTTAACCTTCATGTATTCAAACTGTGGGAGGAACCAGTACTGGAGTAAACTCATGCCAACACAGGGAGAACGTGCACATTTACATTTATTAATTTGGCAGATGCTTTTATCCAAAGCGACTTACAGTGAATTCAAGGTACACATGTTTTTATCAGGACTTGCCTTCCCCTGGGATCGAACCCACAACTTTGCGGTGTTAACGCAACTCTCTACCAGTTGAGCTAACAAGAAGGCTAGTTGAGCTAACAGGAAGGCTCAACTCAACAGAAAGGCCTCCTGATAGGCTTATGTTTAAGGCCTAATCAGTATTTTTACCTTTTTTATCTATCATTTCCCCTAAATTGACAGGGATGTCAACAGATGTCGTTTCTCTAGAAACACATTCTGTTTTATAAAATTACGGTCACCAAGCCATTTATCATATGATTGCATCTTTGACCCAAATACATAAAATATAATTCTCTGGCACAAATTAGCTGATTGATAATTTGTGGTGTAATATCAAACCTTTATAAGGTTATTGGTATAATTTTAAAGGAATTGCTGGCTTGGCTGTGCTGGCTTTAAACTCATTCTTTTGGCATGAACACGAGTTTGTATCTTGACATATTACATGCTCAACCAGGTGATGCAATGGACTATCTGGTGAAAAACACTTTCACTGAAGCATCTGGATCCCGAAAGGCCTTTCCAAAAGTAGCCATGATTATCACGGATGGAAAGTCTCAGGACCCTGTAGACGAGTATGCCAAACAACTGAGGAACATTGGAGTGGAGATATTTGTCCTGGGTTTGTGTTTCTGTATTTGTTAAGCATGTGTCTAATAATAGTTTTAAGTGAAAGAATAATTATTTTATACAGCATTACATGTCTTGTTCAGGAATCAAAGGAGCAGATGCTGATGAGTTGAAGGAGATAGCATCTTCTCCTCACAGTAAGCATGTCTATAACGTTCCAAACTTTGACATGATTGATCGGGTGCAGAAGAAGCTCATTAGTGAGGTCTGCGCTGGTGTGGAGGAGCAGTTAAACATCCTTGTAAGCAGAAAAGAAGGTACATATAATACAATTGTATAACCTTATATGCACCAGATTACCCTTGAAGCCATTGATAAAATATGCCTGTTTGTGCAGCTGTAGAACCAGCTTCAAACCTCAGGGTAACAGACGTTTCCTCCAAGTCCATGAGGATTACGTGGGACGTGTCTCAGGGAGACATCACAGGCTACAAGCTACAGCTCGTCCCTATGATTGCAGGTGCCAAGAGGCAGGAGCTATACACAGGGCCCACAATCACCCTGGCCAACGTCAGAGACCTGTCTCCTGAGACAATTTATGAGATTAGCCTGTTTGCCCTTAAAGGTCTGACCCCAAGCGAGCCAAAAACTGTCACAGAGAGGACTCAGCCTATAAAAGTATCTACAGGTCAGATCCCACTAACTACTAATTTGTAACGTATACCTTTTGTTTTCAAAACCTACAAGACATTGATTGCAGAATTAATGCCCCTGGACTAAGTTTATACAATTTTGTCTTTTATGTACCTCAACAGAGTGTTCTCTCGACGTTGATGTTCAAGCTGATGTTGTTCTTCTGGTGGATGGCTCCTACAGTATAGGACTTGCTAACTTTGCTAAAGTTAGAGCCTTCCTGGAAGTGCTCGTCAACTCCTTTGATGTTGCACCCAATAAAGTGCAGATCAGCTTGGTTCAGTACAGCAGGGATCCTCATACCGAGTTTGCCTTGAACAAGCACCACAACATTGAGGAAGTAGTCAAGGCGGTGCGCACCTTCCCTTATCGTGGAGGATCCACCAACACCGGTAAGGCCATGACTTACGTGAGGGAAAAGATCTTTGCCACTGGCCGTGGCGCTCGCGATAACGTTCCACGTGTCATGGTTCTGATCACGGATGGCAAGTCCTCAGACTCCTTCAAAGAGCCAGCCAACAAACTAAGGAATGCAGATGTAGAGATCTTTGCAGTGGGAGTTAAGGATGCTGTTCGTTCTGAACTGGAGGCAATTGCCAACACTCCTGCTGATAACCATGTGTTTGAGGTGGAAGACTTTGATGCTTTTGAGCGGATCTCCAAAGAGCTGACCACATCCATCTGCTTAAGAATTGAGCAAGAACTTCATAATATCAAGAAACGAAGTACGTGGCTATCAATATTTTGCTGTTTTCTTAGAGTGCATATGTTTTGTTGCCATTTCTTCAAAATGAGAATTGAGCTTAATCAAATATCAACAATGTAACTAACTTTATACCTCAGTATTCTTATGTGGCATTATAAAACTTGGAATTGTAAACCTCTTGTTTTAAACAGAAATAGTTTAAATAGGCAATTGTATACATTGAAAACATTTCAAGTCTAGCCTAACCCAGACCCAGAAATAATCAACACTGCCAATAATACTTGGTATCTCGATAATGATCACATCAATGCAGAATTGATGGTCTACTAACAACAAAGTACTAAAAAGTTACTTTTGCTTGTTGGAATGTAATTTTTATACAACAGAATTTGTGCAGCCTAACATATGTCAACAAGACCAATTGTACACTGTTCAAATGTTAACACTCATGGAGATGTGTTTGACCACATAGGTTTGATTCCACCAAAGTCTCTGAGCTTCTCTGAAGTGACCTCCAGGAGCTTCAGAACCTCATGGGTTTCTGAGGGAGAAGATATCCAGTCTTTCCTGCTGCGCTACAGGCCAGCAGCTGATATAACCGGAGATTATGTCTCACTGATGGTTCCTTATGACACCTTCACTGTCATTCTTGCCAATCTCATCCCTCTGACCACCTATGAGGTTAATGTCATTGCCCAGTATGACAAAGGAGACAGTTTTCCCTTGACAGGCGAAGAGACAACTTTAGAAGGTATCTGAATACTGTTCAGGTCTGTTGTGATATGTACAGCTTTATTCCATGTTCTGCAGACATTTTTTCCAGGAACATTTTTGTTATGCTGGTTAAAAGTATCTTTACTATTTTTGTGATAGAAATCACAAAGTAAAGTGGTCTAAATATGTTAATATGAATATATATATTCTGTGAAAGGTGCAAGACCATGAAATGTTTGTCCAATCATTGTGTTCAGTCTGAAATTCTACTTTCAAATTTCAAATCTTGCGAAATCCATTCATGTGTTGGACATTGAATTTGGTTTTAAAGAGTGCTCTGAATGGATGGTTGGCTTTTTGCTCTTATGCTTTTAAAGCTAGAATGCTATTGCTAGCCTATATGACATTGTCTACCCTACCTTTAAAATCACCTAAGGTTTTTGAACTGATTATTATTAATGTCACTTTCCACTTTTGCTGTTTAGAGTTAGAGCCTGTACGTGACCTTTCGGTAAGTGAGGAGGCCGTGGACAGCTTCCGTGTTTCATGGAAACCTGCTCCAGGAGCAGTACTGAGGTACAGACTGTTTTATGAACCTGTGGGTGGAGGAGATAAGCTGGAAGCAGAGACGGATGGGAGTCAGGTCACAACTGTTCTCCAAGAGCTGCTACCCATCACCACCTACCACGTCACAGTGTATCCTGAGTATGCTCATGGACTGGGGCCCTCCATGAACACTGAGGGCACCACCAAAGAAGGTCAGAACTGTTGGGTTGTTTTATTCCTTATTTGTTTCGCTTCAATTATAAATAAGTAAATGTACTTATTTGTATGATTTTGTCAGTTCTGGGTCTTCCCCGTGTTCTGAGGGTCTTCAACGAGACTGTGTCCAGTCTAAGTCTCTCATGGCAAGCTGCTCCTGGAAATGTGCTTCAGTACGAGGTGGCCTACAAACCTGATCGTGGAGAGAGGAAAGAGATAACTGTTAAAGGAGACACAACAATCGCTGTGCTGAAAAACCTGCTCCCGGACACAGAGTATGAGTTGTTTATTAGTGCCCGCTTTCTTTCTGGGCTTGGAGATCCATTGATTGGAACAGGCACCACTTTAGAAGGTAAGAGACATGGTAATATATTTTACATGATGTCTTTAATCCTACTATTATTAATTTGTCTGCTAAACAGTTAGATTACTGACATTTTGAGTAAACATTAATGTTTAAGATTAAACAAAGTAAACGCAGCATTTTAGTAAACATTTAGGGCAAACATTGACTTTGTCTGTTAGTGTGAACTGCCCTCAACTGCATTGATTTTGGGAAACAGCAAATGGATGACCTTTAGAATAGATTATACAATACTGGGGCCATTTATTTCCCTGATTATGATGAGCACTTTTGGTGTAGGTCTTAAATGGTGTGAAATAGGACCAATTTCCAGATGTCAAATGACAACAACTTTTGTATCTTATCCCACAGTAAAGCTACAGTTCTCTCAGTCACACTTGCATCGGATAATGGGGGTGGTTTAATCACTCTGGCGACCCATGTGAACAGCAGATGCAGAATATGGTTTTATTCTTAAATCACCCAGTGTATATTTCTGTCTCACATCCCCCCATAAGTTTTCCAATTATCCCAAAACAACATCATATTAATATATAGTTGTACTGTTTTGTTATGTTAAGGTTCGAAAGACTTTGTATCTATTTGTGATCAAATAGCAGTAGAGCTTTGATTTGTTTATAATTTCACTGGCAGTCATTGGTTTGGGGGAGACCTGATGCTTGGCAGTGTCTAATGTTAGGCAGTGTCCCACAATAGGACAATTCACCCAACTTGTTTTTAGGGTCACACTTTCTTCTACTCTCTGTGGCAGAGATTAAAGAGCTTAAAGAGCATTTTAAGTGTTACTATTTATTATACTATTTAACGACAATCCACTGCCATGCAGGGGGACAAACATGGCTGGTTAATTGTGCCATTACACCACTGGTTATAACTTGTATTGGTGGCAATTTAAAGATTCTTGTGTATTCTAACAAAATAATGTTTTTTGCAAGCAAAAAAATATGAAAAATAGTTTATAGTTCAGTATATAATATCTTTAGTTTTTATTATTATAAAAATTATATCTTTATATATTATATGTTGATTTATTATTATATTTTATTATTTTAAGTTGGTAAGCTGTAACTGCTGGAATGTTGTAAATAAGAACAAATGTGAATGAACTTTTCAGTTTTAAATAAGCCTGAATACTGAATCTAAATACATGTGACCTTGCTGAGCGTTTGAATGTAGCGTGAGGGTCTTGTCTGTGGTTCAGACATGGTTTATGGAGGAAACCTGGTATTGATCTCCACCCCTCTGTAAGAATCTGTTAGTGATGTCCTTTCATCCTAACTGCTCATATGGTTTGAATGAGGATAAATATGCATTTAATATGCATGAGGGGGTCAGTACTACTGTGATGAAGCTGCATTGGGCTTTTGAGCTTCCAGGTGCTCTAAACATGTCAGAAGTGAGTTCAGGAGGCTGTCACATTAATGCTAGAACTTTTGCTCAACATTTTGTTTGAAAATGTGGAATGCAAAAGCAGGGATCAAAGAAAGAAAAATAGCACATAAAGAGGTTCAAAAGAAGTCTTTTGATCTGACCTCAGAACACGACAATATCTGTAGGACATTATTAATAAGCTCACATATGGCTCTGTGCTGCATCTCTCTTAAGTGGCCGTGTCGTCTGTTAAAGCAGAATGTCCTAAAGGATACCTCATTAGTAGCATGTCTAAACTGAACCGTTCCTGGCATTAGTAATAAAAATCAGCGTGCAAATAACACTAACATATGTGCTGCTCTCTGCCTTAGGAAAATCAGGCCACTGTGCGTCCGGCTGACATGGAGTCCCGACCTTTCTGTCTGCTTCTAGTGTTTTTTGTTTTGTGCATTTGTTTTGTGCAATTGTGTGCATGCCACAATAGCATGGCATGTAAAGCAGAGGTGTGCTATTACTTTTCTAAGCACTCATTTGTATCATTTGATTCCCTATAGCAACCCAGTACAGTCTGATATCATGGCAGCAACTTTCTAATCTAATTTCTTTTTTTTTCTTTTTTTGGATTTACCTTCAAAAAGTTTATTTTTTTCATTTGTTTTAACAAAGTACTTACACACTTTATGAGCCAATGTACTAAACCAGCACATGACTAAAATATTCCAATGTAAAAACCTGTACAGATGTTTTAAAGGAAAGGACTTTGGAGCATTCTCCGGAAAGAAACTGGAACAATAATTTTCCTAAGAATTTATCCAGTTTGAAATCCCTATTGTCCCATATGTCTGAGATGTCTTGTCCTTGTTTTAGCAATGACGCAAACCCTGGGACATAGTTGAACTTTAACTTAAGCTGTTTTTTTCAGCCTGACATTCAGTTTTGTGTGTATTACAGTTGTATAGAACTGTGTATAGAACTATAATACAGGTGTCTGTCGAACACTTATTAATAGAACACGATGAGAATTTCTTTTTTTCTTAATTTCAGTTTTTTACAATGTTGAGAGAAACCTTTGGAGAAACCAGACTCTGACATTAAAGCTTTATGTATTTAAAAGCATTTTGTAACTTTATGGTTAAGAATGAAAAGTTTGATGATGACAACAAAACATAATGTTACTAATCGCAGCATCAACATCACACAGAAAGGGAATTAATAGAAGCTGGGAGCTGAGAATGACAGCTGAGAGGGAACAATTTTACCCAGGATGAGTTTTGCATTGCTGTTTGACTAGCCTGTCAGCGCTTTAACATTTTCACATTGTTTCTGGTTGTTCTCCTCTCCTTTGCTTCGAGATGGAAAGAGATAGAGAGTGAAGCTGGCATGGTGTGGATGAAAACTTTTAGTGTCATAAATGAGCAAGAGCTACCGGCTGGTTCATCTGAAATAAAGCTGTAGAAACAAAGTAAACATTCTTTAATTCTTTAATGTTAGTTATTATGGTTGCACAATGTTAAAGAAAATATATGTGATAACAATACCACAGTAGTGTACAGTACACACATAGCTAACCATAGTCTGAAAAACTTTTCTTTTACAAATTTTAAAAAATGATCATGGACCATTTTCTTTCTGTGTGAGTACAAATATTTGCGTAGCTTTTGTGTGAAAACGTTTTTATGTAAATTAGGTATATGTATTCTATTGTTTTTTCTATCTGTTTTCACCATGGGCTTGGGAGAAATGCAAATTCAATTCTCGGTATGTATTGAACATGTGGCAGAATTGACAATAAAGTTGACTTTGACTAATATTACTTTCTCTAAGTATTTTGTGGTTCTCTTCTTCAAACCCTCAGAGCTTGGATCTCCATCAAACCTGGTTACTTCTGATGTCACTGAGAGTAGTTTTGTAGCATCCTGGACTGCCGCCCCTGGCAACGTCCGCCAGTATCGTGTCACCTGGGAATCCCTATTTTCAGAGGAAGCTGGAGAGAAAACCGTCCCTGGGGACATCACCACCACTGTTCTGGATGGCCTGACACCAGAAACCCGCTACAAGGTTTCAGTCTTTGCTGCTTACAGCCGAGAGGAGGGAAAGCCACTGCATGGAGAGGAGACCACAAATGGTAAGTTTATTCCCACCTGCTTAATGCGTCCAGCATATGAGCTTAGGCTCTTTACCATGGTATGTTTGTCTGAGGTGGGCCTCTTGTCCTGAGGTAACCCACCCCTGAGGGGATTAAACCTTGATAGACTGTATATAATGTAAAAATAAACCATGCTGTATATCTGGCCTGCCATCTGTATATGTGAGTTCCAGTCCTGAATGAGGAGATGCTGTGTACATTAAGACTTTAAAAGCCAAGCTTTTGACAAGAAAAATAATTGGCGGTAAAACTGTTATTGATACTCAAACTAAGTTAAAATTCCCTAATAATTGGCTATTATTAGCACTCAGACTTTGAATTTTCTCATGGCAGACCGTAATGTGGGTTAAAAGATCTCACAGACTTAGCAACAGCCTGGGAACCACCATGTTTGTGTTTTTGGATTGTATTAGCCTTAAAATATTTACATTTATTTATTTGGCAAAGCAATTTATTACTTTAATCCAAAGCAACTTACAGTGAATTCAAGGTACACATATTTTTTATCAGGACTTGTCTTCCCCAGGATTGAACCCACAACCTTTGCGGTGTTAATGCAATGCTCTAACAGTTGAGCTAACAGAAAGGTTAGCCTGGTAAAATATAATGACATGGGTGATGCAAAGTGTGCAGAAACAAGGCCTGCTTGTCTGAAAACACATACTGTAACAATATGTACAGAATTGAAATAGGTACCTACTTATTGGCTGTAGGTGCATTATGGATATATTTTGGTACATACTGCATCTGTGTTTTTATTGTCAGTTATCCTAAGGTGTGCTAACAGGAGACACAAAAACACTGTTGCCTGGCGCACAGTTTTCTGGTATTTCCAATTTATTAACTTTGAATTGGGTGGCTAATCAGCTGCCGTGGCCTAATGGGATAGAACAATGTCCATCCAACACATACTTTTAAAAATCAAACTGGAAGCTGTGGGCCATCCAGATGTTTCTCACCTAATGTTTTCTGCATTCTTAAGATCAATTTACAGTAACTTTTCACAGTAACTTCGCTGCAGGAGCAGTGGCTGTCATAGCCTTGTGTCATTCACTGTGACATCTCCTGTTACAATCCTCTGCCTTAGGTGGCAGTAACAGTAACATGTTTAAGTGAGTGGAGTCATTGCTTTAATGCAATGAAGCCATGCAGGATTTCCACATGCACTTCAGAACACACGTCAATCCCAGCCATAAAACTTAAAGTGTTCCATAAATCACCAGATTGCCTGACAATTAATCCCGTTATCTCCAGTGTAAAAGCATTCAGGTCAGCATAAACCGAGAACATTGTGGACAGTCTTCAGATGTTTGTGTAATGCATGACATACTTTTCCATGTCTGGTTTCACCCGGTTTAGCCATTCAGTCTGTTGAATTAACTAATATTGGCTTACTTTTATGAAGAAAATGATCATTAAATCTGTCTGGTAATGCTTAGCACATCTCGTTTATCTTTCTAACAGTCTCAGCAACTGCCAGAGTTCTTAAAGTGTCAAAAGAAACCGAAAGGACCATGAGGGTGACATGGCAACCAGCCCCTGGTAATGTTATCAATTATAGGGTTACATATAAACCTCAAGGAGACGGGCGTCAGTTGGCCTCCAAAGCACCAGGGGGCACCAACACTTTAGTCCTGAGACGGTTGCAGCCCTTGACCACCTATAATATCACTGTAGTTCCCGTCTACAAGTTTGGAGATGGAAGAGTACGACAAGGAGCAGGAACAACGTGTAGGTTTCTGCATCTGACCAACAACTTATTATTGTCTGATTATTTGATTAGGTCTTTATTCAAGGGTTAAATCACATTCAGATTTACTTGGCAATAACAATATATAAGATAGTATATATATATATATATATATATATATATATGAGCTTTGTTTTTTATTTTGGCTCCATGTGTTCTTTGCAGTGTCCTTATACAAAGCTCCTCGAAACCTGCAAACCTCAGAGCCCACTAAGACCAGCTTTAGGGTTACATGGGACCCAGCACCTGGAGACGTGAAGGGCTATAAGGTCACTTTCCATCCCACTGAGGATGAAGTAGACCTGGGAGAGCTGCTAGTTGGCCCTTTTGACAACACAGTTGTTTTGGAAGAGTTAAGGTATGAGATGCCAATTCAAGATTGACACTGAGAATGCGCCACACAGTCATGTTCAAGATCAAGTTTATTTACAAAGCACTTTTCACAATGGTACATTGTTACAAAGCAGCTGCACAAATGAAAAGGAAATATCCAAGGCTTCCTATACAGTCATGACATTAATTTTCTTTTTTTTGAAATTTTAGAAATAACACCTTTGAAATATTTTTTCTTAAATACAGTAACATGCTCAGGTTATAAAACTTTAAATTTTGTTTGTTATCACCTAGGACATGTTTGATATTGGTTAAGCCTAATAACAAATTGCTGTTTAGCTTAGCCGATACCTGTTTTAGTTTAGACTGTTTCAGATAATTTAGCTTTTCTCATTCGTTCAGTTAATTGCTTGTTAATTAAACAATTATATGACAATAATAGCAAAAGAATGGCTATAATTGGCATAAATTGCTAGTGATGTTTTAGGAGAGGATTGTTCAAACATAGTCCACTGCAAACTCACAACTGGATCAGCTGGATCAAGTTTTTTACTTTATTTTAAACCTGATATGAGCACTTTGTCCGTAACTGAGAATGAAATAGAGGCAATAAGGAAACATAAAAGCTAAAAAACTTTTTAAGCAGAATAAAAATAAAGTTGAAATAAAAATAAGACATTAATATGATGTAAAATAAGATACATAACAAAATTGTGTGTAATGAGAACTGGTTTGTATCAATCTCCTGTCAGGGCTGGCACTAAATACACAGTGAGTGTTTCTGGCATGTTTGAAGGAGGGGAGAGCTTGCCCCTGGCTGGACAAGAGAAGACCACCCTCTCTGACGCCCCTGACCCTCCACCTTTCAAACACCCAGGTAATAAAACACTCTTAGGTCTGACATGTCAGTATCTCCAGCCTCAGGCACAACATCCTTAACAAACAACCAATCAGGTATCATGTTACTGCAGAGCATTGATCTCTCCATTTAAAGTAACTTCCAAAAGTGTAGAGTGACTATTTCTGATTTGCAATACAGAATATTTAAAATGATAATTGACGTAGTTTTAGATGTGTGTGAATAACAGATGTGTGTGTTTTGAATAACAGTTAATGTTTCTGTGTTGTGAAAGAACAGACCAGGTAATCACACCACATGCTCATTGCCTGTCTTTTACAGACAAGAACATTTAAATTAAAGAGCACAACATATTTTCTGCTTTCAGTTATTAATGCTTCACAACTGGTTAAGAAAAAGTGACATTAAATGAAGGATTTTCACATGGTCTGTTGACCCTGATGTGGAATGTTGCTCTTAATTGGAAACAGATCCAGCAGTGATTCTGTCAGCAATTTGTCAGAAAACGACTTTGGATGCATGCAGGATGAGTCTCATTGTTTTGGTTCATTTTGGCAGAAAAGAGACAGTTTCTTTGCGATATGCAAATCTGCTTATAATTTTATGAATATATATAGAGGTTATCTTAAAATCTGAAAATATTTCAGATGAGGACAAATAGCTGTCTGGCTTCTAAATCCCTTTCAGATGCTTGAGTAGTTCTTTATTTTGCCCCTGAGAAACTCCCAGCAGGTTTGTCCAGAGAACACATTTCGTAAATCTAGCAACTGCAGAGTTTTAAAATGTTAGCTGTGAAATCCACTGGCTTTCATTTTGTTTGTAAATATGTTCTATAAATCAGACAATTATGCAACCTGTTTTCTTTGAGCAGGACCAGACGGGCGACACTTTCCCCTCTTTTCCCCAGATTCTCAGGTGTTTGGAGAGACAACAAGATGGAACGTGGAGCAAGACGTTCCTTAAAAGAATGTCTTTACAAGCAAAGCACTTCATAGATGTTTAAAAATATGTTACAAATATTGTATAGAATTTAAATATGTATGAATGCTGAAAATGCCAATAAAACAGTTTGTGTTTGTGTGTCTGAGTGTCTAAACTTAATTCTGTCTTTATCCCAAATTATGACTCTATTTCTTCTTTATGGCTGTTATTTCTGGAGTTGTGATTGTTGTTATGACAGTTATGGTCTGACTGATGTGGTTTGTGGTTCTACAGATGTAATGTGTAAAACTACAGCACAGGCTGATATCATGCTGCTTGTGGATGGATCTTGGAGCATCGGCCGTCTGAACTTTAAGACCATAAGGGCTTTCATCGGCCGCATGGTGGGTGTGTTTGACATCGGCCCAGATCGGGTCCAGATCGGTAAGGGAATTTTAGTCTGAACTTCTGACCAATCACAAACTGTGCTGAAATGTGCAGACATATCCAGACTCTGTTATTTCAATATGATTTCCACATATATTTCAACAATTGTTTTTGTGCTATATTTAATTTATGAGAAACTCAGAGAGTTGATGCTAAATGAAACAACTTGGAACTCTTTAATGAGAAAGAATATCAGCAATACAGCTGTTCTCAGGTTTTAAACATATCACTGTATTTGTGTGGTTCTCAGGTCTGGCACAGTACAGTGGAGACCCAAAGACTGAGTGGCATTTAAACTCTCACAGGACCAGAGATGAGCTGCTGGAGGCTGTGGCCAATCTGCCCTATAAAGGAGGAAACACTCTGACTGGTACGTCACTGTTTTCCATCTGTGTGTCATTGTTGTTTGCCAAAATGCTTTATTTAACTTAAACTCTGTGTGGAAAATACAGTGGGGCCAAAAGTCTGTCCATGTTGATAGTCTGTGTGAAATCTGGTAATAATTTTATTTAAACTTGGAAATACATAGAAATATAAAAGCTTCTGCTCTGTATCTGGGTCACTATGTAAATGGGAGCAAATTAGTGACATTTAAATGTTAATTCCATTAAGACAGACTGTTCCAGTTAAACTGAATGTTCGGAGTTGCTCAGTCCAAGATCATACAAAAACAAGGGGGAAAATTATATATTTTAAATTGTTTTTTACATTTATTTTATGTTTTCTTTAGACAATGTTTTCCTGATAATAATTTTAAAATGTGTAGAAGAAAAACAGAAGCTTTTCACTAAAGTTTTTCACTAATGGTCTCTGATTTATGGATCCACTAGATTTTTTTTTATTATTATGTTGTAGCAGGCAGTTTGATATTTAGAGTAATATTGCCAATATTTGTGTGGTCCACAGGTCTTGCCTTGAATTACATCCTTCAGAACAATTTCAAAGCTAATGTTGGAATGCGTCCAAACTCTCGGAAGATCGGCGTCCTTGTTACTGATGGCAAGTCACAAGATGACATCACAGTGAACTCTCAGAACCTGCGGGATCAGGGCATTGAGCTGTATGCTATTGGTAAGAACTCTCTCTTATGTGCTTTTGGTAAGAACTCTATAACAGTTTAAGAGTTTAATGTGTGTTTGGGGTTTGCCATCATCAGGTGTGAAGAACGCAGATGAAGCTGAACTGAGAACCATTGCTTCTGATCCTGATGACATCCACATGTACAATGTGGCAGATTTCTCCTACCTGTTAGACATTGTGGATGACCTAACAAACAACCTGTGTAACAGTGTCAAAGGTCCAGGTAATACTTTAATACAGTTATTTACTACATTATATTAAATAACAAGTACTTCATAATATACATTTTTCAATTCAAATGCTGGTTACTTTATTTTGAGTGCACTCAATTCAAATGCTGGTTACTTTATTTTGAGTGCACTCAATTCAAATGTGACTCAACTCACATTTTAACTGCAGTAACTGCAACTATTTGTCAACAAGAGTAGTAGACTGTCTTCCTAATAGGTTAAAACCTTATTTTGATGGTCCCTGAGCAGACATTTTACTGACCAAGTAACTCTTGCAAGTATATCCACATATTCCTCTACAAAAGGAACAAAGAGTAACCAAAATGTTAAGCAGATAGTCCATGAGATGTAAAACAAATTAGTGCCTAGTTTCACAGATTTTTTTCAGATTTTTTTTACCAGGTACAGTATAGGAGAATCTAGAGTACTAGGAATTTGTTTTGAGCCCCAACACAAAGTAAAAGCAACAAGACGAATATAAGATGAAAGATACAAAAAATACAAAATGTATGTTGGGTGTTTCAGCGCAGCCGGTATGCTGTACTGACTATTTTATGATATGTAACAGATTGGGGAGTCGAGGATAGTTGCCATCTGTCTTCAATGAGAAAACCTGACAAAAATCAACCAAGATTGATCTTAGGTTTCATATTTGTAGCGGATTTTTGTAGCGAAAATTTAGAAGCAAAACTTTTAAAAAGAACAAACACTATTAGTGCCACATAAACATATTACACAGGGATTTTTTTTCCCCAGTCACCAACACCAAAGAACATAAAGCATAATGCACATCAGATGTATATAGTTAAAGCAGTAGTGCAATTATTTACCCTGCTCTCTGAGAATGAATTGCTTATTTATTAATAAAATTTACACTATTTATTTAAACAGAAATATCTCTGGCTGAGAGAAGAGATTGATTTCAGTTTTTTGAACAGTATCCCAAATGGGTCTTTGAAAGAAGAAATGTGATTAACTGTCCTTGTTGACGTCTGTTCTTTGAATAACAAACTCAATTTTGGTGAAAGGTCAAGGGTTAAAGATTTAATTATCATCATTAATCTCTCAGGAGGAGCACCAGAGCCGCCCACTGATCTTACCACCACAGAAGTGACCCATTACTCCTTCCGTGTCACTTGGGTCGGTCCTGACGCTCCTGTGGAGAAGTACAGAATCGAGTATGTGAGCGCTGCAGGAGAACAACCTCAACAGGTATGAGGCCTAATGAGACATTACAAGAGTTCACATGATTGTTTTTTGTGTTTATTAGTATGATTATCACTATCATACTTAGAAATGTAGTAAAATAACTTTGTTGTATAACTTGTCCTGTTCTGTTTGTGCTAAACGGACAAATAACTCCTATAAAACCTACATAAAGCAAAACTGTCTTTAATTGTGTTTTAAACAAAGCTGTTTTTAAGACCTAAATATTTTATTACTGAAAACAAGTCCATCACTGATAGCTGAACCTGGATGTCTTTGAAAACATCTGAGTGAAATGTGACTGTTTCCTTTGTGTTATATGGAATCTTCTCTGGATGAATTTTTATGAAGGATTCATCTTTAATCTGTGTGCAGATGTTTGTTGATGGGACAGTGACGACTGTGGTTCTGGAGGGTTTGACTCCTCTGACGGAGTACATGGTGAAGGTTTACTCAGTAGTGGGAGAGGAGAGCAGTGATCCTCTTAAAGGCACAGAGACCACCTGTAAGTGTGCAGTTACCAGTTTATACACAAAATTATGTGAACCTCAAAGAAATGTCATATCCCTCAAAAATCAAAATAAGATATAAAAAATACTGAATATTTTGACAAATGAAAAGAAACCTGTTTTAGGACCTAAATTTGTAAGACTGTTTGCATTGTGACATTATTTGCTGATTCCCACACAGAAGGGTTTATGACAGGTTTTGTGACTATCACATAACTGTACAGTGTGCATCTGACTTATCACTGATGTATATTGTGATCATGAGAACTGTGCTTAAAAAGCTGCTGTCTGTGTGCTTTTATTGCTGCATTTGCCATGTTTGATTTTAAGTTGCCATTTGAAATAAGCCATCATTCCTTTACAGAGCTGTAAATGTTATTGTCACATACAGCATGATGCTGCTCTGCACGGCAAAGTCATTGTTTTATTCCATGAACATCTACATTTCATGTCTGTATAATGATCATAGTCTTTCTGTGGACGTCATTCCCATCATCATGTAAGCATTTCTTGACCACTTTCATCCAGCCATTGTCTTCCATGAATTTCTGTTCCAATTGGTCATGCATCTGTTGTTCCTCCCTGGAATGCTTCCATTTTTCCATTTGAGCTTCAGTTGGCTGAGCTGGGTAGTAAGGAAGACAAATTAAATGATAGAGAGAAAAGCCATGTTCCCCTCTGTAGTGCCTCTCGGTGCTGTGAGGAACATGAACATCTACAATGTGCGCTCCACCACCATGAATGTGAGATGGGATGCGGACGTGGGTGCCACGGGCTATGTGATTGCCTACACTGCCTTAAACTCCACCAAACCCTCTGTGAAAAAAGAGGTACCTTGATGTCACACTGAACATTTTTACAACTGCCTCACCTGCAGCCCTGATCCCACCATATCTGCACCATGGACCTACATTACATACACTAAACATACATCTGGCTATATGGTTTCATAAACACCTTTAACATCCATAGAAGCTTTCTGTTTTACAAAAGATTCTTGGCTATGGAAAAGTTTTGAAGATTAAGAAGGTAGGAAAGAAATGGTTCTATTAAGAAGCTTTGAATGAACGGTTCTTTGATGAACTAAACAGTTTTTTTCTATGGCATCGCTTTAAAGAACCTTTTAATACCCTTTATTTTTAACAATGTAAAGCTCAATAGTACCAAAAGGATTAAAGTATGAAAATGAACAGTAATTTAGGCTTTCATTGGCACAAACTGGAAAACAAACTAAATGTGATAATGGAAATGTTTGGGTGTTACGCAGCTCAGAGATGTCAACAGCTATGACATAGCAGAAAGGGGAAATGAAAACATTTTTGGAGATGCTGAAGATACCACCTACATATAATGGGCTCCAAAACATTCTTTATATTGCAGCTTTTGTAAAATAGCGACTCATAAGCTCACCGGGGCCTACTAGCAAAATTCTCATTCAAGTGTTTCACTTTGCGAGAAGATCCAGAAGTCTCAGCGTCACTTCTGGCTAGAGTTTGATATCCACAGGGCTTTACTTTAATGTTGACTGAAGACTGAGAGAACAGATGTTTCTGCTTCTCCATTTCTTCATTGGAGAGAAACAATATGCTTTAAATGTTTATGGTACTAGATGGAGTCTTTACCGAGGACACTTATAACACTAATAGTACTATGCACAGATAACTCTTTATAAACTCTGTAAAGCACAGCTACCATATGCATATATCTGTGCTCAAAGTTCCCTGCTGAAAAGAACAGTTCAAGTTGTGTTTTAGACATTTCATGGTATAATGGTGTGATTTACTTATTAACCACCACCAGACTTATTAACCTTAAAGTTAACATGAAATTATAATTGCGTATAATCTAGCCCAGATGAGCTATTGGTCAAAGTTAAACAGTGGACAAAATTTGGCGTATGGATAATGTAGTCTAAAATGTAGTCTGTAGTTCTAAAATAACGGCACCTAAACATAAAAGGTTTCATCAACAGAAATAATAACAGTTGAATTCTAATCAACAAACCTCCTCAAAAACAGGTCCAGTCACAGACAGCTTCCCATAAGGATTTATGGGGATTCTAGAATTCAGATCTGGCTCTGTTCTGATATATTATATCCTTATTTTTGGATCATGTCAATCTGTGATAGATTAAAGAAAGTCCTGAGCTACATTTGTTTGTTACAGTCATGTCACAGTACAGAAGTCATATCAGCTGTTGTTTCATGTTAACTTTCAGTCGTCCTTTTAAAAACAGCTTCACTAGAAAAATTACATTCCAAAAGCCAATGAGCAGCACTCACCCGAATAAACAAACCTCTCAATTTATGCTGGTTTAATCTGATCTTTTCAGCAGGGGAAGTGATTTGAATGAGTCCACCTTTCATGTGTGATGTGGTTAACATTTACAGATGCGTGTTAAAGGAAAAGTCACTGATGTCCAGCTGAAGAAACTTCATCCCAACACGGCCTATAGCGTCTCCGTCTTCACCCTGCATGGCAAAACCAAAAGTGGCCCTCTGACTGATCAGGGGGTGACCCGTAGGTGGTGCTAGGGCTTTCTTTCCCTCAGTAGGGACGTTAGCACAGCCTTCAGATTCTCATCATTCATTTGTCTGTTTCTTCTTTTATTTGTTTGTCTACCTTTCATAGTGCCTCTTCCTCAGTCTGGTGAGTTGAGGATCACAGACGTAACACACAGTACCATGCTGCTGGACTGGGATCCTGCGCCCGGTGCTGTCAGTAAATACATCATCACTTACAAGCCAGATGGTGGCGAGGTAAAGGAGGTAAGACCATAGCGAAGTTCTAATAGTAAATGCAGATGCGAGAGCTTTAGTTGTTAATGAAGTTGTTAAACCTGAACACCCTTAAGTTACTGAAAAATCATTTTCTGTAAAGTCTGGTGGACAGTTTATTAGCTACCAATGAGATGAACTGTGACCAACATGTTTGGATGTGGAAAATCCACACCAGTTTGTGTTTCTACACCTGTAGTTTCTGTGGAAAGATTCTTTACTGTTTACACAATACATAGATTTGGGACCTGTTAACACATCACCACAGCAATTTCATTACGCAAGTCAGTGGAGACGGCAGCTGCCGGGACAATGCAGCTGCTCTCCTGATCTTCGGTCACGCCGATCATCCACTGTTCCAACAGATGTGCCGAACAGAAAGATGGAAGCTGCAGGATTTTTGAGTGGCATGTAGCAGCAAAGTGCTTTTAGATGTAAATTTTATGTGAGGGATTTTTTCTTATGCTTTTTTGAAACTGGCCGTGGCTTCAGATGTCCATCACATCCAGGGACATTAATCATCACTCAGTGCTGCTCGTAACTCTTCCGTCTGGGAGGCAAAGATGAAACAAACAAGCACACCAGCATATGCCCAGCTGGACTGAAGGACCCTGATACCTGAAGGAAAAGATACCTGATGGATGATGAAGCTCTGTTGGGTTACGGGCTGAGATGTATTTCTGAGAAACTGTAAATGCTTTAGCATTCATTGAGGCCTCATTATTAGAATCTTCTCCCAAAAACCTCTGCATAAAGACTTGCACATTGACTAACCAGTTGCAGTTAACTAACCAATCACTATTTAACATCGCTATGTGTGCTGCTGAATTTTATAGTTGTGCATTGTGTATGAACTGTATATATATGTATATACATATATATATACATATATATGTATTGTATGCATTCAAGCTATATATTATGTTATTGTATGTGTTTCGTGGGCATGCAATGCTGCCATCTTAGCTATAGAATCACAGGTGCAATGTGCAACTATTTGTTATGTATATATTTGTTATGTATATCGGTGTTATGTATATATTTGTTATGTATATCGGTGTTATGTATATATTTGATGAGCACCTTAAAGACATTAATTGCACTTCTCTTGTTTGTGTTCAGCTTGAAGTTGATGGTGATGTGACGACTAGAGGACTGGATAATCTCATTTCCCAAACAGAATATGATGTGGCTGTAACTCCAGTGTATGATTCTGGCACCGGACGCCCAATGCTTAACCAAGCAACTACCGGTAAAGCAAGATGAATTTGATATAATATTTGAATCATAAATTGAATATATTTTTTGATAGTAAGACATCAACCTTCATTTTGAAACAGCATTGTTACCCAACACCTAATGTCTCTTCCCGTTGATTCTAGATGTTGTTCCAGCTCCCAAGAATTTGAGGTTCTCTCAAGTGACTCAAACCAGTTTCCGGGCTCACTGGGAACATGGCGCTCCTGATGTTGCTCTCTATCGCATCGGCTGGACCAAGAGTGGAGAGAACAACTTTCAATATGTAAGATATCAGAATCCAAGGCCCAATCCATCAGTCTGACCATCAGTGTCAAGAATTCGAAGACTTGGCAAATATTAGAATAGATACGTTTCATCTGAGATTTAAGCAAGATGTTATTTCACTGGATACAACTTGTCCTTGTTAACCAAACAACCCAAGAATACATTGCAGCTATTTTAAACTTTGACAAATTCCCCAACAGCAAGTTTCAAGCTTGTCTGTTAAGACCTTATAACATTTGCTTGTGACATATGCTTAAGCTTATGTCTATAGAAAAATTAGTGAATAAACAAGAAGACACACCAAACAGAAGTGTTGAAGTGTAAAGTAAGATTTGAATCAATGCAAATTGACTGGTAATGTTCAACATACAGCTAATGCTATGCTTGTTGTTTTTCTCAGGACATTTTGAGCAGTGAGGACACCACCACCCTTCTGCAGAACCTGGAACCAGATGCCCTGTATGATGTGTCTGTCACTGCCATTTATCCAGATGAGTCTGAGAGTGAAGATCTGCTGGGCAGCCAGCGCACATGTAAGAACCCACAAAGTTCACATGATAAACTTCAGCTCAATGTTTACTGCAGTCACTACATGGACATTTGACTCTCACTCTTTTCCTCTGTGCCCTGCTGACCACAGTGTCTAAGATAATTACACCTGGTGAGTCTGTTATTTTAAAGATATGTGAAGCTGAGATATAGATTACATTGACTATATGAATAATTTGTTTTAAATGCAAGATTGATGTTCCTTTTTTTCACAGCTCCTAGCGGACCTCCTCAAAACCTCCAGGTGTTTAATGCGACCACCACCTCCCTCACCGCCAAATGGGACCACGCGCCTGGACGTGTCCAAAACTACAGGATCACCTATGTGCCGATGGCAGGAGGCAGATCACAAACAGTAAACAACATTTTTAAATGTATTATCTGAATAATAAAGAAATTAATTAATTAAAGACTTTTGTCACACAAACTTGCAAAATAAATATGTCCCTTCATCGCATGGATACATGCATACGTGGATACGAGTTATTATTTCCTGAATGTTTAGTGGAGTCAGTGTCGAAAGAATGTGTCAGTGTGAGAATAGCACTAGTTCTCTAGATTAATGTTGTCCTTTAGTGTGTAACACCTTACAGTGTATGTGTTTAATCCTAACAAATCATTAGTTACATTTGACATGAATTGCAACGTTAGCTGGGAAAGACTCTGAACAAACAGTGTAATAACATATGACTGGAGATTCCCTGCTGCTTACAAGCTGTAATGTGTTTTTCTTTCCTGTCATGTTGCTGATATCTGAGTGGGTGTGGAGATGATGTTTTTCTATATTAAAGCCACTGCAGTCATTTTTCCAAACTCTGTTTTGTTCATCAAGCAGGCAGATTTACACTGGCAACAGTCACATGAATAACAGAGCAGACATTTGTACAGTACTTTTTCAGTACAGTACAGTTCACTTTATCTACAGTACAGAATGGGACAAAATGTGTACACCCTACAATCCATACATACAATAGTGCCCCAGAATGCTCAAATAATACACATTTTACTGAATTAATTGTTCTTTCAACTTACATTGTTAGTGTGTTACAATGTAAGTTGTATCTGCAACAGATGTTAACAGATGTTGTTAATATTAATACACACATAAACAATGAATGTGATTCTCTAAGTTCATTCTCTCTTCTACAGACACAGGTTGGAGGAAAGAAGAACACAGTTGTTCTGCAGAAACTGACTCCCGATACTCCCTATATTATCACTGTAGCTGCAGTCTATGCAAGTGGAGACGCCAGAGACATCTCTGGCCAGGGAAAGACTCGTAAGTGACCTGTGTGTGACTTTACAGATCCTTGTGTCTATTAGCAGCTTTCCCAATGTTAATGCATTTATCAGTCCCTTAAATCAGGCCATGGCATTGAACAGTGTGTGTATGTGTGTTTATATAGTACCTCTGGGCAGTGTGAGAAACCTGCAGGTCACCGACCCGACAGTCAGCAGTCTGAATGTGCGCTGGGAGCCGGCCGAGGGTAGTGTGAGGCAATATAGGGTCTACTATCAGCCCATCAGCGGGGGTGCAGAGGACATGGTATGTCTCATTTTTAACCTAATAATGATTAATACTAATAAATGATTTGTTGGGTTATTTGCATGCAACATTGTTGCTCCTGCTGCATTCCTGAATCTTGGTATTCCAGTTAGAACCTTGTGTGAAACTTCAATTTTAGGAGAACCCTGAGGCAGATTTAGGTTCCAGGATGGTGTGGACCAACCACTCAAAACAATGAAATACCTTTTTCTCCTAAAATTCATTGTAATTCATGAAAATATGTTTTTGTGGTTCCCACAGGTGCAGGTTCCCGGATCAAGCACCAGTACAGTTCTGAAAAACCTTCAGTCTGACACTGAGTACACAGTTACAGTGGTGCCAGTCTATGCTCCTGGGGAGGGCAAGCGCATGTCAGAGAATGGAAAAACTTGTGAGTTCTCCTTTCTGTAACATCTGTGTTGGTGTTTGTAAAGATGCTGGGGTAAACAGGCAAATCTTCTACTTGCTCATGTAACATATATTTCTCAATATCAGGAGTGCAGGATTAAGTTACAGATCAGATAAAATAGTGCAGGCGTTGGTTTCTTTCCAAGCTATTTACTTATACATAGAAACTCAAGGCTCAGTTTTACTGGATTGATTATCTAAGAAGGATAAATGTGTCTCCAGTCTGGTTTTAATAAACCGTCATAGTGTGTAATCACTGAGATGCTGGTGCTGAGGGAAGGAACAGTTTATTTCACCAAATGGAAAAGCAGGGAGGTGTTTAAAGCCACTTATTTACTGCAGTCAGCTTAATTTTCTTTGTTCAGAACTAACAGACTAGTTTGGCATCATTGTTGTTCCAGCAGGGAGTAATGCCATGGTTTGTTTCCCATCATCTGCATCACTTTGTTCTCAGGTCTGTTATAGATGTGCCACATTTAAGTGTTGTGACCACTTTCATTTCAAATGTGGTATCAAGGTTTTTGTTGTTGGAAATCTGAAAGTTTTCCACATGCTTTATGTTTCCAGATTGTTGTGATGCCTTTTAATCTGTTATGCTACAGTGAATATGAGTTATTAATGATAGCTGTGTTTCATACTATTGATCAAATAAACAAAAAAGATGAAAAAATACTTCATGATATGATGTATTGATGTATACTTTCATGATTTTAATTTAACCAATAGTGAAATGAGGGTGGAATATGTCATTGAAATAAAAACAGAATTCTTTTAATCAAAATAAATTTCATTTCATTTTTGGACTATGAAGAACATGTTTTTTCAGATTCTTTTTCATCAGGTTTTGTGAGATTCTTCCAAAAGCTGTGTATGATATAAATGTACATTTAATGAGAGCATTCGTAGAATCCGTCACAAGAAATGTTTCATTTGTTCATGTTGTGTTTAGTCGTGTGGTCTATGTTGTATTTAGGAAATCCTCCCTTTTGAGCTGAGCTAGTTTGTCATTTTCGTAACCTCTTTAACCATTAACTGCTTTTGCTTCACTTCATTTTATGACGACGTGACTGTTTATGTCTGAAACAGTGGGGCGGACCCCTGCCAGGAACATCCAAGTTTACAACCCCACCACAAACACGCTGAACGTGCGCTGGGAGCCGGCCTCAGGAGATGTGCTGCAGTACCGTGTTACTTACACCCCCTTCTCTGGAACCCAACCACCTGAATCTGTGAGTGCTTGTTGTTTGACTAATGTCAAAAATCAGTCAGACAATCTGCCTGCAGTCTGTCACTCTGCACATGTTTATTTTAGTTCCCTGCAGCCTCATTCTCACATGAACTTAGCTAGAGATGGATTTTGGTAGAGCTGAGAGATCTTTAAATGACTTTATTGTCATTTGCTCATCACATGAAAAATGGCAGCTGTGGGAAACTTTGAGCTCAAATCTGTTTTATGTCAGAGATAATGAGGTTCAAACAAAGTAAGGTTGTTTTATTCTAACATAACTAGCTTCTTTGTGGAATATTGGTTAGCATGCAGAGCTTTTTCCAACAGCATGGCCAGTTTTCCAAACCAGTCATAACATGTTGCATATGCAGAGAAATTTAGCCCTGTATATGTCTGCATTTCTAACCTCTGTTTCACCTGTTCACCTGTTTTGCCATCTGCAAAACAAAGACAAAAGGAGAGCAGGGAGAGTCAGTGACCCTGTGGGCTGATAAAGTGAACAGTGGTGAGGAAAGATGACTCACAAATCGCTGTCAACACATTATTTACTCTACTTACTGCAGCCGCTAGACTACTAACACATGAAAGGAATATTTCCACAGCCTCTCGCTTTATGTGGACTTTAAGTGATTGCTAATGATTGAGTTGGGAGTTGGTGGTGACAGACAGCAGTTCCAGAGGTCAGATCTAGATAAACAGCCAAGTGTCTGTCTCATGGTCTATTACGTCTGAACTGATCTGTCATCATCAGAAATTAAAATAAAGTGCTGTATTATCAGTTCTGGGCCCAAGAATTCCTTGAGAGGAATCTTACAAAGTTGGTTAAGAACAAATTTGAAATAGATTTCACAGCAAAAACTGAAAAAGCAATAATACTCTGTATAAAAGAACCAATAATATTATAATCATAATTAAATACTCATTAAGTAACCCCATACTTATTGCCATAACATAATTCTTCCAGTAAAGTAAGTAATGTGTGTGAGACTATCTGAAGTGTTTATTTACATTCACATCCTCTGAGAAGCAGTCTTACTCTTCCTGTTGAATTGTCTGTTAGGTGCTGGTGCCAGGCAGCAGCCACACTGCCCTGCTGCAGCAGCTGAGTCCTGAGACCCAGTACGCCGTGAGTGTGGTGGCCCTGTATGCAGATGGAGAGGGATCCTCAGTGTCTGATAATGGAAAAACACGTGAGTCTTTGCTGACAGAGTGACATCACACAGCATCATGGACGGAATATTCAGATGAGTGATCAATACGGGTAATATGAGCTTTTGTATTGGCTGATTCCCAAACTGTTTTCCCAAATTGTAAATATGTGGTGAAAGCAAATACTCATGATAGTAATTTCTTGTTACTAAGAAATTTTGGCTACTAAGAAACAGCTACCCCAGTCAGCAATTTTAACAATTTCTATATTACCTTTTACTGCTTGGTTATAGGCAGTTAGACGTTGTATGAACATTATTGTTTGGTTATAAGAATGTTATTTAAACCTCTGCAAATTCAGGGATTTCCTGAATGTTTTTACAACCCTGTTACATCAAACACACTACAGGGTTGCAAACATGTCTTATAATGGCTTTAGAAAGTAAATGTCATAGCAACAATTGTATCTCCTAACAGTTAAAAGCACATGTATTGTACCACAGGAAATCTAATGGCTCCATTTCCGCATAATCACCTCATGGCTTCTGACTCACAGTGATAGTTTCTGTTCTTTCTGACTGCAGTTTCCCGCAGTGGCCCCAGGAACTTGCGGGTGTATGATCCCACCACCAACACACTGACTGTAAACTGGGAGCACGCAGAGGGACCAGTGCAGCAGTACCGCATTGGTTACGCACCGACCACTGGAGACCCCATTGAGGAGTTTGTAAGTGGTCGTCTGTGTTGTTGCAGTGATTGTCAGTACAAATAAAGAGTCAATATTGTGACTCATTCCTTGAGTGATGATATTGTCCTGTTCTCTATTTTCACACAGACAAGTGTCCCTGGCAACAGAAACTCTGTCATCTTGCAAAACCTGCAGCCAAACACTCCCTACAACATCAATGTTGAGGCCATTTATCAGGCAGGTCCCGGAGGAAAGCTGTCTGGAGATGGACATACATGTAAGAATGATCACATGACATTACTCAAGTCTTGAAAATATATTTAAATACATACATTTAAAATGTAGAGAACATTTATTAAACATACAACATATTACAGAAACAACATACAACATATTTAGGAAACTGATAAATCATCTGCTAAATCTCAACAGCACATTAAACCTAAAGTGTTCTGACATACTGTATTAGAGTGAATGTGAAGGAGATTTGAGTGTTGCCCTGTGCTTGTTGTTTTGGAGTTTTTGCCTTTTTTACAGCATGACGAACACTGATTGCTACAAGCAAAGATTGAGTGTTTCACTAAAGAGCATTTTAAATGAATGATCCCTCTACACATGCTTGAACACACAACTAAAACTACAAGAAAACTAATGAGGATTATCAGTAGAGATTTTCATTACCCAAAGAAACAACAGTAATGTAACTCTTTGGCCTTGAAAACATTTCATCACTTAAAGGGGTCTAAAGGCTAGGCTGCTATCTCTAATAGCAGTTTCTTGGCTCACATATTATGTTTCCTGGTCATGTCGTTTCTTCAGTGGGTCTCCTTGAGCCGCGTAACCTGCGGGTCTCAGATGAATGGTACACCCGGTTCCGTGTGTCCTGGGATCCGGCACCAGCACAGGTCAACGGTTATAAGCTGGTCTACACACCAGTGGGTAAGAGACGGCACATTTCAACCAAGTTTGTTAGAAATTATGTAGAATATATTGTTACACATTCTCTGAATGCTGTTTCAGGCACAACTAACACCATGGAAACATTTGTTGGAGATGTGACCACACATGTCCTGCATAACCTTCAGCCTGGTACCACATATGATCTGAAAGTTCATGCTCAGTACGATACAGGAGTGAGTGGAGCTCTCACTGGACAGGGAACCACGTGTATGTGTTTCACTCTTTAACTAGGAACTCAGAGTGATATTCTATTTGGATGCCCATAACTAGGAAATGTTGTTTGTCTGTTTTCAGTGTATCTCAATGTGACAGATCTGAGCACATATGACATTGGATACGACTCATTCTGCATTAGATGGACGCCACACCGGGCAGCCACCTCCTACAGGCTTAAACTCAATCCTTTCATTCGTAAGTACAAGAAACATGAAAGAGTTGCAAATTTACTCCCTTTACTTTTTACAACATATAAGTAAAATTCTTTCTTGCTTGAAGACCATCTCAGAACAGCATGAAAGAAGAAGTGTGGGTGCATCAGTACCTCAGCATCCAAAACGCAACATACCAGCTCTCCTGGTCTTGTGTCTGGTCAAACAACCTACATGTTTAATGCAAATGATGCAGTAGATTCTTCTGTCAGACTGTATCTGGGAGTGAATCAAGGGGCAATTATTGAAGCCAGTTCACATGTTCACATAACAAGTTTTAAAACTTAGGCTCCCGGACAGAACATGAAAAGTATTTTTTTGTCAGTAAATGAGTTTCATTAGACACATGTCCTGCACATGAGAGCTTTAAATGTTTCCTGGGATACACTTATTGTGTTTGTTTGGTTGAGTGTGAGTGAATGTTTAGAGTTCCCAAAACTATAGTTGAGGCAAAGTGTGGCTACTTTGAGAAGGATATCCAGTATATATGATCTGGTTTAGTAACACTCTTTCATACCTTCATGCTCCCATTGACACAGTTCTGAGGAGTGTGCTATGATGTCCCCAGTTTTGTCCAGTAACCTTGCACTGTGTTTCTCATCATTAGCGTCTAACCGTGGGGCTCAGGAGGTCACCATCACCTCAGCCGAGAGCCAGTACTGTTTTGATGGGCTGTCACCTGACACGCTGTACAACGCCACAGTCTACACACAGACCCCCAATCAGGAGGGGCCAGGAGTCAGTGTAAAGGAGCGCACATGTAAGTCAGTGATGTATTTAGTTCAATCACACAGCTCTGTGTTCATCGTACTCAGCCTGTTTTGTTTCTGTAGTGGTCAAGCCCACTGCAGCCCCAACAAAACCTCCAGCCCCTCCTCCACCGCCCACCATCCCTGCTGCCCTGGAGGGTAAGACGTTCTTTAGTCAGAGAAAATGAAGCGAATTGGCACCTCATATCAGCATCCATTCAGAGTCTCCTCAATTTTGTTATGTTTTAGGTGTCTTTGCATTACTAAAGATCACTGAAAATACGGCCTTCTGTTCTGCTACGCTGCATTAAAGATCTGCTAAAGATAACAGATAGATGTTTCTGATAGGCCTATTCTGGCTGGTGTAGATTCTTTCCTTCTAAAGGTTAATGTCTTTCAACCTGTGTCATTTTATAAAAAACAGAAAAGATGGTTGATATTTTCTGTGTTATCTATAATATTAGTTATGTTTCAAAGTCATTATTCACATCTGTAAACCACAGTGTGCAGAGGTGCCAAGGCTGACCTGGTGTTCCTCATCGACGGCTCGTGGAGTATTGGAGATGAGAGCTTTGCTAAAGTCCGCCAGTTTGTTTTTAGCATGATTGGAGCATTCGATGTCATAAGCCATGATGGCATGCAGGTACAGGTCTGGTAGTGATGATGTGACTGACAGTGTGTGTGGCTGTACTCTGACCTGTATCTCGTTCTGTGGAAACAGGTGTCTTTCGTACAGTACAGTGATGATGCTAAAACTGAGTTTAAGCTGAACACCTACCATGACAAAGGGATGGTTCTGTCTGCTCTCCAGATGGTCAACTACAGAGGAGGAAACACAAAAACAGGTTTAAATTAATACAATTAACTGGACTGACTAGATTTTGTAACATCAGTGCTTACAAAAGAATGATGTAATTGCTTTAAGTTGAACTATTTATCTCTGTGCAATAATCAAAATTTAGCACCTAAATCAGATCCCACAATTTGATTCCACCATTACTGTTGTCTAAATACACATAATCTGACACAATATTTGTGCTGTATTAGACAGTCTAATTCACAGTGAGAACTGTAAATCAGCCATTAATTAGTTCATTCTACTGAAAATATAAACACTGTAGCTTTGCAGTGTTTCTTTGAGTGTCCCATACAACATTTTAATGCCGGCTTTTAATGGCTCTACAGTACATTACAGTACACAGTACAGCTCTGAGGTCTGTGTAATCAACATTTAGCACATACATTAGCTCCCACAATTTTGATTCCATAATAATCCTAGTTTCTAAATACATTGACATCATCTGTGCCAAGAAGACTTTCCCAGTCTTTTTTACAAGAACTGTGGTCTGGTTCTCCACTTGTTTATGGACAGAAATTTTAGTTATTGCTGCAGCTACTAAAGCTTATAAAGAAAATTGCTCAATAAAGTCAGCTGTCTATGTAACAACCTTATGATATGTGCTGTACAATTAAGTGAAAAGGGAGAGGGGGCAATCATGTTTAGGTTTCGATACAAGGTAATGGTGTCTAGTGTGAGTAAAGTTGATTCTCCTGAAAAGTGTAAACACTGTATGTCTGTGGTGTTTATTTGAGTGTCCCACACAGCATACATTACTTATGTGTTTGATGTTGTAGGTGTTGCTTTAAAACATGTTGGAGAGAAGGTGTTTACCTCAAACAGTGGAATGAGGAGAACCGTTCCAAAGGTTCTGGTTGTGGTAACAGATGGACGTTCTCAGGATGATGTTAAGAAGAGTGCCGCTAAACTCCAGCATGCAGGTCCACACGCTTCATTTGGTTAAAAAATAACTTTTGTGTCTGTGAATCTCATATGCTAAAAGTAATAATTAAAAAAAAATTATTTAGTAAAAACATTTAGAAACATTAAATTTTGACAATAAAATTTTTAATATTTTTAAGGAATTGAGAATTTTGATGAAAATCAATGGGCCTATAAGTAGATTTCAATTTCTAAATAACAAAAATTGCCTCCAAATGCAATAACTCTCTTTTTTATTTTCACCCAGACATATTTTTCACAGACTTTGTGAGGTTCAACCATCTTGGATGATGTGTTTACTGTAAATATCTCTTTGCTGTAAACTACAGTAGACAGATTACTGTGCTTCTTACACAGCGTGTGTGTTCCTGCTGTCACAGGCTACAGTGTGTTTGTGGTGGGCGTGGCAGATGTAGACATGGCAGAGCTGAGGAACATTGGAAGCAAGCCGAGCGAGAGACACGTCTTTGTTGTTGATGACTTTGACGCATTTGCTAAGATCCAGGACAACCTCATCACCTTCATCTGTGAAACGGCAACATCCAGTATGAAGTTCTTCTGTATGCTAGTGCTCTGGCCTTTGCTTTTGACCTGAAACACGAGGGAAAAATCTGTTGCCTGTCTCTTTTTTTCAGCGTGTCCTTTGATTTACCTTGATGGACTCACATCGCCAGGTCAGTATCCAACCCTCTATATTTAATTGTTAAATTCAAAGTCTTCATCAGTGTTGGCATTTCCCCCCATCATTACACAGTGTTTGTGTATCTCCTGATTTATGTGTTGATGAAAACCTCCAGGCTTCAGGATGCTGGAAGCGTTTAACATCACTGACAGGACGTTTGCTGGCATGAATGGAGTCTCAATGGAACCTGGATCCTTCAACAGTTTCATTGCATATAGGCTCCATAAAGATGCGTTCATTTCCCAGCCCACAAAGTAAGTCAGACTGCATGTGTTCTCATTGTCCTCCAAAAGACTGTTCCAAACACTGTGATGATGCCCACATGATCAAAATTATTTTAATGATCTTCAGAGACTCTCTCACACTAATTTTTTTATTAAGCTAGAGTGTTGTCAGATATTCTTGCTGCTTTTGGGCAAGAAAAAAGTTACAAATTTCACATATTTCCAACATGAACAAATAAAAAAATACAAGATAAAGTTTTAACTGTATGACTGACCCTCTCAGACAGAGATGCACAATCACGTGTTTACATGAAGTGAAGTGAAAGTGACATGTTTGTCAGCTACGGTTGCCCATAACCGAAATGTGACCTCTGCATTTAACCATCCATGTGAGGAGTGAACACACACTGCAAGTCGTGAACACACACACACCCAGAGCAGTGGGCAGCTATCCCTGCAGCGCCCGGGGAGCAATCGGGGGTTAGGTGCCTTGCTCAAGGGCACTTCAGTTGCTATCTGCCAGTGCTGGAATCGAACCAGCAACCTACTGATTACAAGCCCGACTCCTTAACCAGTAGACCACAACTGCCCTTACATGTATGTTTTTAGGCTATTATTCAAAGCAGAACATTCAGGTTATCTTCTGTCCTCTATTTACCAACTGAGCTACAGGAACACACATATCTACAGAAACACACATATCTACAGTGTATCCATGTATCTGTAGTGATTTCATTTAAAAATGTCAAAGTTGTAAAGAGAGTCTGAGAAATATATGAATATTATACACAAATATTTTAATGTACCACAAACACACCTTTTGGGTTGTATATTTTTATCTTTGTTCTTAAATGTGATTAAGTGTCTATACATTCCTGTGTTACAAAGTTTACCTCAAATTGTCCAGAGAAAATTGGAGAATTCTGTCTGTGGCCAAGGCATGCGTGATTAATGTGTTTATAATGATTTGTATTTGTGTGCGGGTAAGCAGCTGTACAAATGGAAACATTCTGAGAGCCAGAGGAGGGAAAATACTTCCAATGTGTTGCAATTTTAAAGGCTGGAAGCCTTTTCTCTGCTTTTGTTTGTCACAGAACAGGACATTCATTTCTCAGCTGTGTTTTAATGTCTAGTTTAACACTCAAGTTTAAGCAAATTGAGACTTTTTATATTCATTATATCTGAATAGGTTGGGATTATTGCATGGATCTAAAGTCTTTCAAAAACATCTTTCAAAAACATCAAATGTTTTAGGACCATTTTGCTTCCTAATTCTTATGACTGTTTTGTAAAATGTGTTTTATTTTCTTTTAAAGGGAAATCCATCCAGATGGTCTTCCTCACTCCTACACCCTCACCCTCCTCTTCCGTCTCCTGCCAGACACCGGCAAAGATGCATTTGATATATGGCAGATAGCTGATAAGAATAACAACCCAGAGGTCGGCCTTACTGTTGACCGTAAGGACATTTTGTTGTCTTATGTGTGTGTTGTGCAGTCAGTGTTGTGGTGTTGCTAACACTTGTTTTGAGATACATGCGCTGTTAATGAATTCCACAGTTCTTGGCTGTTTTCTGTTTTGCTGTGTTTTGTTGTGTCACATGTTCTGGTGCAGTCCAGATTAATCTGTGTGTGTGTGTGTGTACGTGTGCATGTGTGTGTGTTCCTCAGCTTCCAGCAGAGTCATTTCATTCTACAACAAGGACACCAGAGGTGAAATCCAGAAAGTCTCCTTTGATAGCGATCATGTGAAGAAAGTTTTCCACGGCAGTTTCCACAAGGTAGAATGATTTTACTTGGAAATGATTGGAAAGCTACTGGGCCATTTAACTAACATATAATTTGTGATATACAAATAAACTGTGCCAGTCATGACTCACGTTCGAATTATGAATCGCTTTCATGCTGTGCCAGCATGATCTCAGATAACATGAATCAGATTTAAAACCTATCTGTTAAATGGGATGGTTCATATTCATCATTGTCGTCTGTAGCTTAACTGGTTTGTGTTTCACTGCTGCCAGTTACAGCACATTCAGAGGGTTGTGGGTGAATGTTGGTCCCTTAGAGTAGTAATAACGATTCTGAAGGATGGATTGTGATATTTCTGGGCCAACAGATTCAGAACACATTTCCAATTTCAGTTACAGTTTTGCTTCTTGAAACCAAATGAAAGATTTGTATCTGTTGACTTTGCCTTGTGATTCAAATTGAGATGTTTTAATGGTCCATATGGTGCACACATAGCTTTACACCCCCACCAGCCATCCTGCTAGTAAGATCATATTTGTAAGAGCCTTATACTGTTTAAGATAAAACATCTGCTGTGACTGTTTAATAAAAGAGAATATTTATTATGTTTTATATATAAAGGGCTTTGTGCTTTCAATAGTTCCAACCCTAAACAACTGCCAAAACTGGGTCTCACTTAGGAGACTGTAATTGGTCTAGTTAGTGCATGATGTCATCGGTGATGTCATGTCATTTGGACTGCAATATCAGTGTGTGGTTCAGTGTTTGAAAACCACTGTACTGTTCTGTACTGTATGTTCAGCAGCTGCTGACATTACTGGGGAGTTCTGAACTATAAAGATGGTTTTTATCTGACCAAATTGGTTACAAGATTGCAGATCTTGGTTTTATGGAGGAACCATTTTGGTTTTAGAAAATCTATAATGTAATCAAGTCAAGTGGAGACAGTGAATAAAGACATTTCCAGATTTAATGAGTTTTAGTTTAATAAGTTTAATAACTATAAACATTTATGAATGATTACGAATATAAAATGTTTTGGCAAGGGTGTTAGGTGTGTTTAATGTCATGCAGTGCTACGCTGAGCGCATGCCAGTTAGAAATTAAAGTCACTGCCCAGTCATGTGGTTTGTGTCTCTGTACATGTAATGCATGTACACAATCTGAGCACTCACAGCCAGTGTGCGACAGCCAGCAACAGCGATGATAGCTGCAGCATTTGTTGCTAAATATTAACACACAGTATATATTGATAAGAATATAAAATATATCCAGTAAGAGAGTACATAAGCGTTCTTTTAATGGGCAGTCCATTATTACTAAAGCAGTTTAAACTGTCAGACAAATGTAGTGAAATAAATGTGTTGTTTGTTTTTTGGTCTCTTGTATTAATTGCATAGATTGTACATATTATTCTAATATATTTTAAATTATTAATAGCAGAACAAATCTGCTTCAGGGAGTCTGAGAAATTTTTTTATTTCTTATGATTTCCTTATATGATTTTATTACAATTTATGTTATGCAGCGCTGCGCTGAGCGCATGCCAGTATGCCTTCCTGTTAGCTCAGCTAGCCTTCCTGTTAGCTCAACTGGTGGAGCATTGCGTTAACACCGCAAAGGTTGTGGGTTTGAATCCCAGGGGAAGGCAAGTCCTAATAAAAGTATGTGTACCTTGAATTCACAAGTCGCTTTGGATAAAAGCGTCTGCCAAATGACAAAAATGTGTATGAAACTTATGCTTATATGTTTTTCTATCTGATAAACATGTTATTTCTCCTTTCTGTATTAACAAGAAGCAGATTCTGTTCCCTTCTAAAGAACAAAAATAAGTTGCAGTGCAGGTATCACTTCTCTCTACCCAAAGACTAAAGACGCAAAAGGCAAAGAGTCAGACAGAGGTGAAAGAACTGAGATGAGTCAGATGGGAGGAGGGAGAGAGATGAGACTATAGGAGTTAGATTGGAGGAGGGAAAAGTAGTTGGACCAGAAGAAAAGTTTAAGATATTCTATATAAGGCAATAAAAATGAGTTTATGACGCATATTTAGTAACTTGGGACCAATGATAAAGAACAACAGCCTAAGGGGGGCGTATATAAGAGTGTGACTATCCTTTATTCTTTGAGATCTTAACATTTATCAATGTAAACTGATTTCCCTCACTAGAAATAAAATATTACGATTTTCTCCACAACAATGTGTGGTCTTGTGTATGGTAGTTTTGACACTTGACTGATAATAAGTTTGATTAATCTCAGACAGTATTATTAGTATTATTATTATTACAGTTATATTATAGCCCCACAAGTCAGATTCTGCCCTCATTTACAGGAACGGCAAACTCCATCTCAAGCAACACAAATACACTTTTGTTTAAAGAAACAGCAGAATACATCCTTATAATGACAGACCAGTCTCATTGGGGATATGTCGTATTATTTTCAGCTCAAAATGCATGAGATAATGCAATAAACTGTTGCAGAAATGTCATTGAGTGTGTTTGGGAAACACTGGAGTTCAGAGTTGGAACTATTCAGTGCTTGTTCCAAGACTACAGTTATCTCCTCGTTCCATTCTTTCAGTGGAAGTCTATGGGAGTCTAACTCTCTTTTTCAACAGCTCCAGTTTGTTCGTTTGAGATAAACACTTTTGATTTATTTGTTGGCTTCTACTAGGTCCTAAGGCCATTTCACATACAAATCATAATAGTAGCTGCACATTTACTTTCTTTGTCACTCTGCAAACATTTAAGACCTAATATTTCAGTGTTCATGATGCACTGAAACATAAGATCTGTGTAAAAACAATGATTAACAAAGACTTCAGTTCAGCCGAGGTCTGAAATGACTTCACAGACCTACAGTTCACACAATCTCTGCCCGAAACTGCTTTAATAACATCAAATACTTTGACAAGGAAAAGTAGGACAGAGGAGTAGAAGCACATTAGCCACAGAATGACGTAATGGCACGATGTGGTGACGCTACATCTAAAGAAAATCTATTCCCCCTAATAAGGATAGAAAAGCATTTTAGTGGTTGTATCACATGTAGAGTCTCACAATGTATTCGAAGAGAAAATTACAGTTGGTTAACCATTTAATATCATCAAGGATGATTCTGTTTAGGGGACATCACAGGGTTCATGTCACAAGGCATTATGGGATTGAGTGATGAGAGTCTCACATTTTTGACAATCAGGAAGTTCTGCAAATCCTTTCCTGGAGATTTATGAACCAAATTGAGATGTCCAGATGTCAGAGTCATGATTACAGTACTGGATTGCAGTACAGAAAAATTATCACTAATGCTACTTTATCTTTGCAGCTTCACATCTCCATCTCACCAAACAATGTCAAATTGAACATTGATTGTCAAGAGGTTGGTGAGAAAGTGATCAAAGAGGCCAACAACATCTCCACAGATGGCTATGAAGTTCTTGGCAAAATGGCAAAATCTGATGGTTCAAAGCAGCAGTCAGCCACAGTGAGTGAATCTCTTCATTGCAACCAAACATCTTAAATGATGAGCAGAACTATTGATACTGTGAACTGCCCTGCCGTTCCCATTGTTCTTTTTTATATCCTCCCAACCATTCATGTCTAAACCTATTCCGGTCTGTCTGTCGTCCTTTTCATTACACTGCTGGGTGCATGCGGTCATGTTATTTTTTAAGTCTGAGTCCCATCGCTCAATGGAGGCCATCTGTAACATCCGTTTGCCTTTCTCTGTGTCTGTCTCCAGTTTCAGATCCAGATGTTTGATATTGTCTGCAGTTTGGGCTGGACAAGCCGAGACAAATGTTGTGATATTCCAGCAATGGTAAGAAGGAATGGGTTTTATCATCTTAGGTGGCGGGAGTTTGGGCTATTAATGAAAACACTAGTAATAAATAGCAATGGGGGTAAAGCCCTAGCAGACAAAAATGTTTGTAATTACAGAAGGTCGGTATTCTTGGGCCAAACCTACTGTTTCACAGTTGTGATTATGAAATTACAGACAAAAGAAAGACAAAAGTGTTGAGACATACTGCCACAGGAAAATACCTTATCATAACATATCAAAACTATTAAAAACATACTTCACCGCAACAGCCAAGTGACTGTGAAAGTAGTCTTATCCCGCTGCATGACCAAAACTCTTGCTTAATGTAATCATAAGACAATCTCTAAGTGAATGATAAGGCATCGTTGTTGTCACGTAAGATACAATGGCAGTGATGCACAATTTTAGTCTGTGCATTTTACTTTCAGTTTGTATAAAAAGAAGAGTGATTTGCTGCTTTCAAGCATTGCTGGTTTGTCAAAACACAATTCAGAATGTAGTTTTTGGTATTGCTACAATGCCATTTGCTGGAACATGTATTTAGCTTTTTTCTTTAGTTATTTAGCTACTAAAATAATTCTTAAAATGATTATAGAAGTGTTTAGTGTTTAACAGGTTCAGCTGCTTTAAATGTTCTCACTGTATTTGTAGAGAGATGAAGCTAAGTGTCCTGCTCTTCCTCACTCCTGCACTTGTGCTCAGGACAGTATTGGCCCTCCGGGTCCAGCGGGTCCTCCGGTAAGACCGTTACAGTTCTGTGACATTTTCTGCATCTCAGTGTGTCACCACTGCTGATCTAGAAATCACAGAGCCTCAAAGTTCAGGGATGGGGGTATTTTCCCAGAACCCCAGTGCTGTAATTGCAGACCTGCTCTTTGCATTAACTTAAGATGATGGGTTCGTATATGCTATTCTTCATGAACTGAACATCTGGAGGAAACTATAGTTAACAACACAGGATGAGCTAATGACTGCTGTCTTGCTCATGCACTTACTCAACTGACTGCTGCTTTACTCTGAGGGATATGCCTCAGTGTTCCAGCTTTCTCACCTTCTAGAGCCATTATGACAGTTTGGATTACAACACAATGAATCCTCTTACATCTGCCACTGTTGGGAGTCTTTGTCTAAGAGTCTAATTGTCTACTATGTCACACTATGTTTTTCTTCCAGGGCGGCCCGGGTACGAAAGGCCCTCGAGGTGAGAGAGGAGACTCGGGTCCAACAGTAAGCTTGTGCTCTTCTGTTTATAGCTACTAGATAATCCGCTGATAAAGACTAAATGATCAGATACTGAGTTTGATATTGAACATTACGTACAATGTTTATTTATTAAAACAAGATTCTAACTAATTGTATTTTTTCTTTCAGGGTTCAATGGGACCCCGTGGGGAACAGGGACCACCAGGCTCTATGGGACCACCGGGGCCACAGGGCCCCAATGGATTGTCTATTCCCGGTGAACCTGTATGTAAACACAGGAATTCTGTTTATTGCTGAATATGCATTTACTCAGAGACATAATGGGTAACATCATTTAATATTTGGCATAAATGAAACATATTAAACATTTAAAATTAAATTAATAAATAATCACTTAGTGGCTGGTTCAGAACAACTGGAGTTTGGTTTGAAGATGGAGATACTTAAAACTGTTGGTTTAGAATTGATAAATGTTCGATTATAATGTAATAATGTTATATTTAGTCATGCTCTCTGGAACTGTATTCATGAACCTGCGTGCCTGTAGTTCTGTGCTGTGTAGATCTGATTTATGACTAAATCTTTCACACTGTATGTAGCAGCACCAGCGCAGACTCTCCCCCTCTGCCTGTCAGACACTGCATGTAACAGAAGAATGAGTGGGGCGCGGTTTAAGCTCTCCTCATTTTTTCTTTTTCAGGGACGGCCTGGACCTAAAGGAGAAACGGGTGACTCAGGTCTACCTGGACAGAGAGTAAGTGCAGTTTAAGCATCTTAACAACAGCTCAGATTTATTACAGAAGACATGCTGGATGCTGGAAGTTGTTCAGGAGGTTCATTCATTGTAGGGCAGAGCTGCATTTTATACACAGAGCTGCATTTTATACACAGAGCTGTGTTTTGTACACAGACCTGCGTTTTGTACACAGAGCTGCATTTCCTGCAACATCATCATAACTTCAGTTTTTACTTTCAAAAAATAAACATCAATAGAAACATGACTGATATAGCTAATTGCTATACTGGATGGAGGTACATTTATTTATACTTTATAAATGGTTAAGCTGGTATTAACTTCCTTGTCCGCCATAGAAAAGTTGAAGTTTTTTTTTAACAACAAATGGAATTAGTTTTGATCCACAAACAGCGAAATCATGTTTGATACTTAAAAAACTATTTTGCAAGAAGCACTTGTATAATAAGCTGACATAAATATTATTTTGTCCACCTTCTAAGGGTCCCGTTGGTGCTCCTGGTCCTCTCGGCCCTGTAGGACCACCTGGAGGACGGGTAAGACAGATTTAGCCCTAAGATTATAGTTATCATGCAATGCAACACTCATAGTGAGTTTTTTACACCTTGTTTGAGATACAGGTGTTTAGAGTTGCTATCTGAGGTGTTTTGTACAATCAGGCTAACTGAGTCTGTTTCGGTAGGTCTTAAGGGCATGTTTAAGTTAATTCCATCTACTTTTTTAATCCAAATTCTTGTTCTACTGTAAGATATAACATAGCATGTTAGGCCAAACAAACAGAACTTTCTTTCAAAATATAACAACTAATCCCTCTACTATTCAACCTCTCTAATCACTTGACCTCATTCCATATAAAACCCCCATCACCAGCATCAAGGTCCAATCAGTGTTGATCTCCTTTATACACTGTGTGACGGCACATGTTTCTATTCAGGGTCCACCAGGAAACGAAGGCCCATCTGGACCAAGAGGCCCACCAGGATCAATGGTATGTAATGACACTTTAAAATGTGTAATGACTATAAAATAACAGTGTAGCTTGAAGACTACAGTATAAATTACAAATCTAATGGTTTCTCTTACATAAATGGATTGCATCCAGTTGTGTCAGCACAAAGTTATTACTCAGTATAAATTCAGATCTACATGTAGCATTAACTACAACTTTAAAGACTTGGAGAATGATAAATATATGGTGTCATCAGTCAACTGTCCTTGAATTCTAAATTTAAGGGTAGTTCTTGTTCAGAACCTGTTTCTGCTCTTAAAATGCTGTCATTAGGGCCCAAGCACAGAACGTTTGTGGAACCATATTGTTTTTGTTAGAATTATACATTGTTATTATTATTCTGTAATTAATTATTAATTAATCTAAGAATCTAAGGTTGACACACACATCAGAGATATTGGCCCTCATCAAAAAACTGTGATAAGACAGAATAAATCAACAAACATAATGATTTATGGCCTAAAGGTTTCCCACGTGATAAATGCAGGGAAATAATTAGGCTAGCAAAAAATTCTCTAGTATTAGAGACACAGATCAAACTGTCCGGTTGCATAGATAATTGGAAATGTTTTGGTAGACCTGACCTGTTGAAAAAACCTGCTTACACCCCTCCTGAGTGGTGCTGCTCTTTTATCCTGAATTCTGGCACAAAGTCTTGTTAATGATACTAGTAGTTGACTAACTGAGTCCAGCTACTGTTAGCTGCTAGCCATCACGCCACAGAAGATACATCATAGATTGATGCATTCATTAATTTATGACTTTAAATACTCCAGTATTGTTTACTGTGTTAAATAGAAGAGCCCTCTGTGCGTTGTTTTCAGAGAAGCTTCTTATGGGGATGATATTGTAGTGCTTTGGGCTGTCAAAACTGCACATTTTGTGTTGAGGTGTCACACTGTTGCTCACAACAGCATACACACAGACATGTCAAGCATTTTACATACAAATTATCATTATAAAAACATTATTTATAATGAAATGGTTAATAAGATATTGAATGATTAAAAAGGCTTTGAAAACTTGAGACTCTGACTAACGTACAAATTTGTGTTTCCAGTTATTACCAACCTGAACTCAGAACTCTCACTGAGGCTTGTGAGAGGCAAGTTTAACTGTGCGCTGTTATATAAACAGTCATTACACTGATTCAGTGTAATTACTGATTGTAATTACTGAAGTAGATTTTAAATACATGTTATTAAAACAATTGGAGTTATGTTGTGATAAATAATACTTAGATTAAAGGAAAGTCTTTAAAAGTCATATTAAAAAAGTTTTAAAATATGGTAGCGTTTTAGTAATTATAGAGGACGAATTGGGGGATGGGGGTCTTTAAAAACACCAAAGGATTCAATAATGATATTGTTAAGAAAGAATGATAAAAGGTAGTGTAGTTTAAACAGAAAGCAGAAATATTGAATTACCTGCGGTTCCCATCTTGATGATTAATGCTTATCATGTTCACATTTAGGGACCACCAGGATCACCTGGAATGCCAGGAATCACTGGAAAACCGGGAAAACCTGGAGACGTTGGCCTTCCAGTATGTACATGTTCAGTTAAACACTGTAGAAGTTGTTCTGGTAACACATTTTTTAAATGTGTTTGTTAAACAGTGTACCTACTATAGTAGTAACAATAAATTAAGTGTAACTGAAAACTCTGTCAGCACGTTCGTGAACTGTTTTCTGTGAAAAATAAAGATAAAAAATAAGGTCTGTTTGAAAACCATGGTACACTTTTGTCATTGAGTTTGTTCATATGTTGTGTTATTGCATTTGTTTTATTTTAGATTAGTGTTTATTTTCTTTTACATTGCTTATTTTGTTTGTTTCTTCTTTCAAAGCTTTTTTTAATGCCACAAAATAATCTTGATTTTGAGAAATCTTGAGAATAATTTATTTTCTCCTGACGCAGGGTCCTGTCGGCTTAAAAGGAGAGAAGGGTGAAAGGGTGAGTGTCTTCTGTTATTACTGTTTGCTGAGCCACACATTACTGTCCTGTAACTACTGTTTATATTTAGAATTCAGGTTGTGCTCTGATCACTTCTGCTGTAAATCATCTTGCACCATTTGTGCTACTGTCATAAATCCTATTTGTATTAACATGACATCTGGAGGACAGGTCTGCTGTTACTCCTCGAAATGAGCAGACTGAAAAACTCCACTTAAGAATGAAAGCTCTCTTATAATGTACTCATCCTCATGCTATTTCAGATGTTTATGACATTTCTAATGATAGATGGATGTGCTTTTTGGATCTTTGAAACATTGAATGGTGATTAATGCAATTATAAAGCTGGGTAGAGCTGGGCTAATATTTAACCTAACTGTGATTGTGTTTGACTGTAGAAATGATGCTAGTAAATTATGAGACCATTTTCATTCTCTGGTGAAGTTTTACTTCACCATTTATTTATTTGGCAGACGCTTTTATCCTAAGCAGCTTAAAATGAATTCAATGTATAGTTCTTTAAATAAGTAGTTCAAGGTCAAGTTTATTTATAAAGTGCTTTTTACAATGGTACATTGTTACAAAGCAGCTGTACACATGAAAAAGAAAATATCCAAGGTTTACAGTGTGATTTGAGACTTGTAAATAAAACAGATCTATAAATAAAGAGCACACAAAAACAGACATAATAAATACAGACACACATATATACAGAAAGTTGTTTTGGAAAATGTATAGAAATACATGTATAGAAAATGTTGCATTATTACAGTATTTCCTGAGTGGGGTGTCTAATCTAGTGTCAGCAGACTCCCAATACTTGTGTTCCCTGGGACCGAAACCACAACCTTTGCACTGCAAACACAATGCTCTACCAGTTGAGCTACAGGAAGGCCATTACATTAAACTAGGATCAAAATCCAAAAGACCCTATAGACTAGACAGGGAATGGGACCTGATTCACAGGCCGGAAAACACAGATTAACACAGACACAAAGGTGGTCACTTTTACTTTAAACAAGAAAGAAAAACACCAATTTACTAATTAAACATTTCTAGCTGTTGGACTGTCTGTTGGTTTCTCCCTCTTGTGTGCTCATATTTGGTGTTCCTGTCATTATTAATGTAATCACATCACCTGTCTGTATGTAAATGTGTCAATACGTTGTTTTCAGTTCTGTGTCTGATGTTCAGGTATAAAGGATACTTTGGGTGTTTTTGTGGTCCTGCCTGGGTTAAAAAACAATCATCAGTGACACTAGCAACTTCCTAGCACCCACCCATGACTCCCTAGATACACTTATTTCCAGCTAAATAAAGCAGAACCCCTGAGCTATTAAAGAGCAATGCCCTGGCATATTACCGTTACACCACAAGCATCATGATGGCAGTTTATGCATGGGCATGCGCCACTTGCATTTTCACTGAACAAATAAATAAAACTGTTTTTCTGTTGTCTGTTTGTTTCCAGGGAGACACCGCATCACAGAACATGATGCGCTCTGTGGCCAGACAGGTCTGCGAACAGCTAGTCAGTAGTAAGTGACCACAGTGTATTTTGTGTAACCCACCATTTCCATCATTGGTATGTCTTACAACAGAATGTTGTTGATTTGCCTGTAGGACAAATGAGCCGAATCGATATGATGCTAAACCAGATCCCCAGTAACTACAGGAGCAACAGCCCAGGTCCTGCCGGTCCTCCAGGCCCTCCTGGGAACCAGGGACCTCGTGGAGAGCCAGGTCCAACTGGACCCAATGGATTCCCAGGAAACCCTGGTTTGCCCGGGTCTCCAGGAGAAAGAGGTGTGTGATACTTACACACTGGAAAAAATGTTTACAGAATTATTAAGGAATACAAAACAAGTGCATTATTATTCATATTGGTGTTTGCACGTTACCCAATTTTTAGTTGAAAACCTCATGTAACAGACATTTGTTTAGCAACAGACAGCTGATCATAAATTGTCTCAGTACTTCAATATTTATACACTTCCCACACTCTCTGTAATCTGAACATCTGAGCAAAACGTTGAACTGCGATGATATGTTAAGAGCTATGTTAGCTGCAGTCTCAAAAACTGTCAAATCTGGCCTATTGTACTGGATAGTATGTCATTTTGCTTTTGTTTACATCATATACGTCACGGCTTGTAATGAAATGTCGCATAATGTTGTAGGATTGCCTGGAGAGAAGGGTGAGAGAGGAGCTTCAGGTGTTGGCTCTCGGGGACAGAGAGGACCACCTGGACCACCTGGTATGACTGTTGGCAGCTCATCTTAGCCTTAGCAAATCAGTGTTGCTGCACATTCCACTCTGAGCCTGTGTGCACTAGCTTTTCACTGAAGGCTTTCAGAAGTACAGTAGCCTCACCAAAACGTTGAGCCCCACCATGTGTTCATCAATATTTAATAGATATTTCCATGGTAAATCAGTTCCTTATTTTATAAGGAACGGTGAAGAATTTTAGCTTGTTAGATACAAATTTGCTCACAAATGTTGATCATACAATGAATGGTCTCTTATGCAACTGCAGTAATTCATTTTTTCAGTGAATTGGGAATGATTGTTTTCCCCCGGTTTGGCCCAGAAGTTTCCCAACCTCTCTTTAAACCCTGTTGTGACAGTTAGAAATTTAAGACATTCAGCAGTTTAATAAAGAGCGTGACAGGAGTGTTTACCTCAAACGGCTTTTAAGGACCAGATCTGAAAAAATTTTAATTAGGGCGTTTCCAACCGTCTTTCTCTTTGCATTTTTTTGTGTTTTTCACTTCTCAGAGGAATCCCAGCCATTATTATGAAAGGGTTGAAATCAAAAACAGATTCTCAAGGAAATCTGATGTCATTTTTCAAAAATGACTGGAATCAACCATTTACTTGCATTAGGGGTTCTGGAGTGTCTCTGTTCGGATAATACAGACAAATTCCTGACAGGATATAAGCATCAGAGCTGTTGTGATGGTGATTAGTGCTTGGTGATTAATTCTGGTGTCTTTGTGCAACAATGGCTTACCATTGCAATCAGGAATGATCTCATAATTTAAGTCTTCTGAGGAACAAGGATTGCAATAAGGATTGTTTTCAGACATTTTTTCTTGCTTAAAATCAGAACCAGAAACCTTAGGTGCGTTATAATTCCATCCTTAGATTTTAAATTCTTTGTGCACAGTCAACTTTCTTCTGAAATGTATGTCTCACTGCCTGTTTGGGCATCCTGACTTATAAATACACACAAGAGCCTAAAAATAAATCCGTTTTTATAGAACAAAGCATTTTATCGTCCACGAGGCAAAACTGTCCAAAATGGTAGTTTCAATGCTGGATCATAAACAAGAAGGATGACAAAAGTAATCAATTTGTTATTAGACAGAGTTTTTGCAACATCTTTGAGGTTTTGAGCACCGGCAATCTAGATTGAATTGTGCTAGTGCAACAAAGGTTCAGAATGATTTATTGCCTCCAAAGAAACAGGAGTAACACATCAGCAAACACGGTTCTGCACCTTCTCCACAGAACGCATTTCATTGCAATCTGCTAGTCTTCTTGTCTAAAACCACACATTCCCAAGAGACAGCCAAGCACAGATACATAGCAGAAATATCACTCCTGTATAAATTGTGCTAAAATCCCTCTGTGAATGAAATATTGATAACACATGTTATCAATGACTTCAGTGTGCACAAGAGCTGATCAAGGAACGACAGAATGGGGCTGGGGAGGCAGTTTAGTTTCTCCCTTCTTCCTTGTAGTTAAGCTGTCAAAATATTTAAATTATAATGTTCTAAATAGTTTTCGCTTTTCATATCCAGCAAAATCTTTAAGGCAATATCAGGAACTTTTTACACCTCCTCTGTCTCTGTTCTCCAGGGCCCCCAGGCCAGTCCCAGATTGGACCCCCTGGCCCCACAGGCTCAGCTGGGCCCCGTGGTTCACCAGGGCGCCAGGGTTCCCCCGGGGTCAGAGGACCCCCTGGACCTCCAGGATATTGCGATTCCTCTCAGTGTGTAGGCATCCCTTACAACGGTCAAGGATACCCAGGTACAAACTGCTCTGAGCTTTACTAAAGTAGTCTTAAGCTCTGTTCTAAAGCCTTTTAAATTTGCTAAAAGAAAAAAAAAACTCAGTGACTAGCATCAAGTCTATACAAACTGGTTAAAGCTGCAATCTATAACCTAGAGCAAGTACAACAGATCAGTGTTCACAGAGCACTGAACAGAACACATTATCTTACCTTGATGCACAGCTGTAAGATTAAGTTTAATTTTTTATAATTTGAGCTGTTGCGGCCTGAAATGTCCATCTGAACAGAAGATCCAGTTATTATATTTTATGTCCAGGTACTGTGGATGGTGCCGTGTTTGTAGCTTGCTCTTATAGCTTGCTCTTATACCAGAGGTAAACTGGCCCTCCTTGTTGAGTCTGGTTCCTCCCAAGTTTTTTTTTGACACACAATAACAAGTAGTTATAATATACGCCCATTTATTCAAGTGGTACAATTGTGTCGTATATAATGTTTCTGATGCTGTTCTTATTCATTATATGTAAATGTGCTTTTAAGCAACTCAACATAAAAGCGCTGTATAAATAATATTGAATTAAAACTTGAACTTGTCATTCACGGTTTAAAAACATCTCTGCATATAAGCTGCAATGTTCAGTTTTAACAGAGATGGAGGCAGAGAGGCAGAAGTTACAGATTGCAGTTTTAAGATTTCACTTGTGAAAATACTGTCATGCTGGCCAAACACTTTAAAATACTCAGTTGATCAGTCTGACGGTGGCACATTCATGAGCTAACAATATAATATTTGACCAAACAAAGCACCATACATAGTTTTTAATCCGATATTTTTAGTAAAGGTTTCCAGTATTGAAAGAAAAATATTTTAATGCTAAATTATGTTTTAATGAGCTTGTCAGAGTGGGACAGCTGACTAGGTTTTAAAACAGAGCTTTAGAGTAAGCAATTATTGTTCATTATCCAAAATGACGTCTTTATTGTGATAAAAAACATTGCATGTTTATCATTTGTTTAAGCAAGTAGTCATTTTGGCACTGAACTAACACAATCTTTAACCCATTTCAGGTTTTGCATAGTAGGCTATCTAGACTGCCTGATTCCTTACACATCGTGTATCAGAAAGATTAGCACACTCGCTCATCAGTTAATAAGGATAATCACCATGGATGTAAATGCTGAATATTTGCTGGCCAACTCTAAAAACAAATCAAACCAAAGAATGGACTGGACTGCCACTAACACCAGCTGAGCGCTACTATAGCATACTGGAGACAGACCTGTGGCCTGTTTACATCTAAAACAGCAAGTGAGAGCTTCGGTTTGTTCAGGACGCATGTCAAACTACTAACAATTGCCATTGATTTATAGTGTTCAACAGCGGCAGCTCTGGGTAAGGGTGAGATGACTATAAAATAAACTAATTGTGCCTTGTAAATGTTAATCAATGGCTAAAATAAGTTAACAGCAGTCATCAAGCTTACGCCTGATAATTTGCTTCTTGCTGATGTAACCTTGTTTGTTTCATTCCTTGTGTTTAGTTTTCATTGAAACTCCTTTATTGATGTATTCAGCCAACGCTCAGGGCAAAATGTAGTTCATGCCATTAGTAACACAACCATGAAGTTCCTGGTGCGTTTCCAGAGTGCTGTGTTATGACTCACCACTTATTTTTCTTTTTTTTTGTGTTGTGATTTATAGAATTGTACGATACCTCAGAGAGATCAAAACAAATGTTGTAACGTCACTTGTCCACAGCTGAATTCTTTTAATATACTTATATTAGATTAGCATTAGTTCATTAAAACGCAAGGTTGTGAACAACTACAGATCTGGGATAGAATGGTTAATATTGACTTTTGTACTATTAGTTTTAATTTAATAGTAATGTTACTGTTTTTTATGACCAAGATTACATAAACACAATAAGAGTTTAAGTAAATGAATGAGTAGAAATGGAGAAATGATGACATGCTGGAACACATAAGCACAAGCTCAGCTGGCCAAATAATATTTCCAAGCAGGCCCCTACCAGCCAGAACCTGAAACCTACGTAGTGCCAATACCGGCCGAGACAACAGAAGATATTGAGACAGAGTCACCAGAATTACAAAATCAGCGTGGAAAAAGATCCCTATCAAGAAAAGAAGCTGAAAGAATATAAACAAAGTAAAAACTGTGGAATTGTTTGGTTGTATCTTCTTTAACGTAAAATAACTGCATTTAGCTCCAGCCTCATTCATATATAACACGCTTAACTCTCTGAAGTAAGGCTGATGTTCACCCTTCATTGCCCTGGAAGAAACCTGTGTTTGCTGACCATCCCAGAATGTGTCTTTGCTTGTAATATAACTGCATCTTGTATTTGTAAGACACTGTTCATCACCCCAACCAGAGAATCTGTACTCAGTGAAACTCTATGAACTGATTCTTTGTACATTTGACAGTTTGAAAGGTTGTAAACGTTTGTTGTAGTGCAATGTCTATTTCTCTCATTGAAAATGGCAAATGGGTCAGCTTCCCTGTATTATTATTGGACCTGGTTTTGTTATTCTAAACGGAATAGTTATCTGTTGTATACCAACTCACACCAAAGGAGGAATTGCATGCCTGTGTTGTATATTAAGCAAAAATGTTTACAATCAGAATATAGTTGTTTTTCCAATTCTATTGGTCTCAAATGCAAATTATTGGAATTTGTTGCAAAACTATTGACATGGAATTGATTTTCTCATGTCTGAATTGCACATTGTGAATTCCACAGCCTTATTTTCTTATTTATTTCTGAATCAGAAGAGGCATTTTTCAATAAAACTACTGAAAATGTTTAATTCCTGTTGTATTGCTGTGACTGGTCATTTTTTAAAGAAGAAAATCATTACAGTAATACAAAACAATTCAATAAACAATTAAACAAACACGTTAAACAAACACGTTAAACAAACACGTTAAACAAACACATGCTAATTAGCTGATGACTGCAGTGAACCGCTATTAAGCTGAATAAAGGCCACACAACTCAACTGTGATTTAAACATAGTGTTTAAAAGTTGACATGATTACTAGCAACAATTCTAGATACGTTTGTACTGAACAGTCTATCAGTTCATTGTTGACAGTGTGACGTTACAGCTGGAACTGCAAGTCATTGAAAAAAGTGTCATTTTTGCTCTGAGATTGATTCTGGTTTCCCTCAAACACGCCCCTGAAACTTTCATCTGCTTCAGTGAAACTCATCAAAGGAACCTTGAAGAGGACAAAATAACTGAACAGAGCAGAGTTTACTTGCCAAACGTCAGGAATGTAGGATTATATAACCCTCTTTCTGATACTTGCTGTGAGTCAGTGAATGCAGAATCTTGCATTGTTTTAAATATCTTAACGTTTGTATGTGCTCTCTTGTCACAAGCTTAAATGATAAACTTTTTCATGACAAAATCATGATACCTGGAACATTAAAAACTTTTTTGTCTTAGTCTTTGATAAACACAGTTTTTGTTGAGGACATCCATACACGATGCAACTATTTTAAAACATTAACAAATTAGCAATTAGCAATATTATTAATAATTGGAGGAGTAAATGGAATGTTATAGTCAGTTTTAAATACATTCAATTCCTAATCCTATAAATTTTAAACTTTAATGCACAAGATTTTCAGGCAGAATTTGTGATCTTTTTCACTTTAGTGAAGAGTGTTTAATGTATCTCATACTCTTTTTGGTGTATTTAACATAAAGCAAACCTTCTCATGTAGGTCACATGAACGTGTACTTGTTGAAGCAATGTTTTTGTGTTTCTGTGTTATTAACTCATATAATCAATTCATCTTTTCAACAGCTCAGTACAACTGCAACCAACTGGATTCCAATGAAAAAACAGAAAATCAGACACAAATGTATTTATTTTATTTGAAATCAGGTTGATTCTATTGGATAACTATTGACTATGACTTGCTGAATCACTGTATGTGCTGATGTAAGTTCACAGCAGACAGCTGGTCTCACTCAAACACTCTGCACCCTCTCACCCCGGGCTTCCCAAAGTCAGTGATGTCATACAGTAAGACCAATGAACAACTTCACAATGTTTGATCAAAAAACCTAAATGTGCCAAAACAAGGACAAGCTGTTATGCGTGATTCTTTACAGCACTGCTATGTGCTGATATGGGTTTCAGAATGATCTGTGGTATTGGCTGTATTGTCTATTTCTGAATGTTATATCATAGGTTATGACACAGAGAAGGTCTCAGGTTACATATGTAACCCGGTTGCGGAACGAGACGCTGCGTCAGACTTGATGTTATGAAACTGCGCCGTTGCGTCAAGCCAGATGAACTGAAAGCTCTTTGTCTTATAGGGTCTCCTGTGGGATCAGACTGTAAGCCCCTTTTTGTCCAAATTGGAAACTATATATTTAAGAGAGTATGGCTTTAGAAACAGACATTAAACCTTCTCCAATAATTGCTAGTTGTGCAGACCACATGACCACATGGCTTTGCTTACAAGCTTGTCTTTGAACAAACTATAACTAATGTTTGGGGAAGTGTGGGCAAAGTTAAACGCTGCATTACGGGGAAATAAACACAACTGTATAAACTTCAGCTAGATGGACAAATAGGCCATGGATAAAAATGTACAATTCAACCCATATGTGGATGTTCTGCCCAGTGTTGTGAGGCCACAACTCAGAGCTTATAAAGCATATGTACTGTGTTGCTCTGGGGGATGAACAATGAACATACTCTCTCTCTCGCTCACTGTCTCTCAGTGGGAGTTCAGTTTAACAGTTGAGAAATGTCTGGTACATTTAAAAAGCGCAGATATGGGTCTCAATTCATTTTGCTCTCCATAAGTAAACATATGAAGTAATTGTGTGGTAATGGCTAATTTAGTGAATGTGTGGTCTAACAAATTCACATGACATCACATTTCAATTACATGGAAATACTGGAGTAAATTGCTTACATTTTCAAAAATAGTACTAAAAATAAAAATAATACTTTAATATAGTTGAAAGATAATGATTTTGGAAGGGCTTATATGATAAAGATTAGAGCTAACATGACAACACTTGATTCTCTGTACGTTTATACCACATTCATACCATACCAATTACAGGGTGCTTTGACAGTAATAAAATAAAAATGAAAATAACAACTATTGTAATATTTTGTAAACATAATCTGGCTTTAACATTTTGCCAATGTAAGTTGTGTTTGTTCCGCTGTTGTTTTCATGCACAATTGTCGATTTTCATTGACAATATGAAGCCATGTGGTGATCCCACTTCTATTGTTAGGGCTCGAAATCCTGTTGTTCATTCTTATTTAACAGTTAATTTAATTAAAAATTTTGTTGGAACAATTGTATTAAATGCAGATTTATAGTTCACAAACAGTTTCCAGTTGCTGCAATATTAAGGCACAGACCAACAGCATCACCAATTAGCCTTATTGGTAAAAATCCAGACAAACAGTTGAAATGTTTAAGAATCAATCACTGAAAGATTTTTATTATGACTGAAGTTAAGGCAACTGGTCTGTAATTATCTGAACAGCTAATATTTGGCTTTTTTGGCACTGGAATGACATGCATGTGATGTTAATGTATGTGAATGTGAATGCATGTGATGTGAATGTATGTGATGTTAATGCATGTGATGTTAATGTATGTGAATGTGAATGCATGTGATGTGAATGCATGTGATGTGAATGTATGTGATGTGAATGCATGTGATGTGAATGTATGTGATGTGAATGCATGTGATGTGAATGTATGTGATGTTAATGCATGTGATGTGAATGCATGTGATGTGAATGTATGTGATGTTAATGCATGTGATGTGAATGTATGTGATGTTAATGCATGTGATGTGAATGTATGTGATGTTAATGTATGCGATGTTAATGCATGTGACGTGAATGTATGTGACGTTAATGCATGTGATGTTAATGCATGTGATGTGAATGTATGTGATGTTAATGCATGTGATGTGAATGTATGTGATGTGAGTGTATGTGAATGTGTTGAGGAAAGAGTTGAATTAAATGAAGTATTTTCATCCAGTTACAAATGTCACAAATAATAAATCCAGCAATGGTTCACCTCAAAGGTCTTCAGTCACCTCACTGTTTCATTGCTCTGGAGATTTTGCTTATGAGAACTTATGGAAATGTTTTGCTTACTAAACTGCAATGGAAACTAAGAAACTTCAAGACAAATATAGCAGATGAAAGCTGAACTATATTATCAGTGGATGGATTTGCCAGATGTCGGTTTTGAATAACATCTTTCCCTTGAATCCATATGTCAATTTCACACAGATATTAAATCACATCTCACATATTTTGCAGGAGCGGCTAAAGAAAATTCAGTCAGGACAGTGTTGATTGTTACCAGGTTAACGCTCCTGCTGGACCAGTATTCTGAGCTTAGTATTATCAGAATGACACCTACAGTAGATTGGCACAGTCAAAACAGTGGCTCAGTAGCACTGTTGCCTTACAGCAAGAAGATTTTTGGCTGGGCCTGAAGTGCTTTCTGGATATAAAGCAATACCTTGATATTCATTGTTTTTATCTAATGGTCTTATGCTGGTATGAACATGAATGACAGCTGAGGTGGTTTGTTGTGGAGTGTCAGTTAAACAGCACCAGCTCTTTTCTTTAGTTCAGCCCTATTTGTTTAACAAAATCCAGAGAATGCTGGGAAACATGGAGAAACCTTACTGACCTGTTGCTTTGAAACAGTCTAAACTAAAAATGGTGTGTCCACGGCTTCTTGACCCAGCTGGTACTTTTGGAAAATTCCTTTGGCTTTAATCATGGCACCAAGGGTGAATCATGGAAAAGCGAGTGAGGATGGAGATGGCGCCGCCACACAAAACACTCGTGAAGAAGAAAAGTCCAAACAGGCTTTAATTTATTTGTACATTTCTACATGTGTCACAGCTGTTTACAACTGTTTAAACTCTTTTAAAAATATTATTAAGTTTAAAGATTGTAAAATGTGACTTGAAATGCCATTTAAAAGCAAAATGCTTATTAATTTTTAAATACACTCTTAAAGCAGCTCCTGCGTCACACTAACCTGCTTACCAGCCTGCAATGGTCTCAGCTAGACAAGCCTCAAAGAAAGAAAACATCAGATTTCAATCTCACAAATGTAAAAAAGATATTGTTGAGGTTCAAATCTCAGCAATATGGCAAACTGAGCTCAGATTTGCCAAGTCTGCAATGAAGTTAATATTACTGAGGATTTCAATAACATTTTTCACTACTTATTTTTAAGTCCAGATTATTTTGTACAGAGACATACTCTTTAATGTAATGTAATGTAATGTAAAGTTTCTAATGTTTCTTTTAAGAAATGTTACAGCTAAGACAAGGCTCATACTTGACTTACAGTTGAGATCTCCATCAAAACCTCTGAGCTTTTAAAGATCAACCTTGAGAAATTAAATTTTCCTCTGGGAGCTCAACACTCAGTCCAACAGACCAGTCTGACCAGTCTGGGAGTCTAGTAAGCCAGCTTACGCAGGTTTAAGCAGTTTCAGTATGCTTTCTTTAAATGGAGCAGTAAGCCTATAGCCCTTATAAGGCCAGAAAGATTGTGAGCATGTTTTCTGTGGAGCAGCAGACCACCTCTCTAGTCGGAACTTTATGTCCCTTTTGGGAACCCTGTAATATTTAACTTGCAGCTCATTGGTCAATGGCAGCACTGGAAAATTTGTTTAATTCTCTTTGTGGGTGTGTGGAATGTTTTTTACTTCCCCAGATAGATGTTACTGTGTCTTAGTAACAAATATTATGTTCAATATTGTTCTGTTATAATCCTAGCCATTTGTTTATGTGCAATACATGCTGTGTCTTTAAGATGCGCCTCACTGTTGTAAAACAATGTTCACGGTTTAATTTCACAAGATTATAATTGTATAATTGTTCCTGAAGGTTCTGTTTGTGTTGTTTTAAATGAGCAAATAATAAATGAATGAACCACCAGGAATACATTCATAAACTTATGCTCTGAGAATCAGCTGTAGTTATTTTAGTCTTTTGATTGGTTCATATTCTTTACTCCAGATTTCATTCTATCTGGAGCTCTACAGCCCAGTCTCCGGTCATCACACTGATTCAGGCTGTCAGTTGGACATAATAACCTGTAACAGCTTCCATCACCCATATGCCAGCTTTCAGAATGGAAAATGTTATAGTTTCTGCTTAATGGATCTAGTATGTGCTTGTCCCTGCTGGACAACTTTGAACATTGATGGAGTTGTGAGATAATTGAGAGTGTGAAATCCATAACTAGGCCATGGCAGTCTCTCTAAAGACTCTCAGAATGTGCTTTTCCTCTTCTCTCCTCTATTGTGGAGTTTCTCAGTTTTACTTCCAGAATCACAGACTGCAGAGGTGCTGCTTGACATTAACAGGTTATCACAAACTCTCATTGACAAGTCTGGTCTACTGTAACTTACATACTGCATGAGTGCAGCTTTTGGAAGACTCTCACATGAATTTCCAAAAAAAAGAATAATTTATGGAATCGTAACATTACAGAAGATTTTTTTTTATTCATTTGGCAGAATTTGAGTGTAGCGGGCATTTATTTCTATTTTTACAAAATGGCACTTTAATGAATAAGATAATTAAGCATAAGTAATTGTTTTTTGTCTGTAATCCAAGTGCACCAAAATCTGTTTAAATGTGTCAAAATCTGTAAAAACAACAATAACTGAGATTGTACAACTCTGATGTTCAATGTTATACATGTCACATATGTATACAAATGGTCTACTGTCTATTTACAACTATTTCCACTTGTAAATGTAAATCTATGTATATAGATATGTGACATTGTGCTCCTAATGAACTGAGTATGAGACTTTAGAAAAAACAATTGTTAAATTATGGCCAGCATCCAAACATGACATCTATGCCGCTGGATTTTATCTTTGAGCCGATGGTGGTTCTTACAATGGCACTAGATATCTTAGCTTCTTATCAAAGTTATTGGGCCACTAGGCCAAACAATTGAGCAGTGAGTTGCTATACCACTTTGACCAACATCAGTGGTACACTAATACTGACCAGCATCTAGGGATCTTGTACAGAGTATGTACTAACTAGAGTACTAATGCACAACTCACAGGCAGAAACTAGAACAAAAACATAACTATTTTTGCAACAAAAATATTTCTGTTATTTTGACTAACATGGCCTGTTAGTGCAGTTCTAATGAACTTTACACTTACATTCCCATCAGATGTCATTACAGCTGCTTTTGATTTGAACACAAGATGTCAGCTGCTGATTCTACATCTAATTACGCCTCCACACGAGACGAGGTCCCCAGGAGGAAATGACTTTATACAACTTTATACCATTTGATTCCTAACCCCTAAATCATAGCTTCCTTTCAATCAAAGCTGCATGAACACGTGTCTGTAGACGCGCTCTAGACAGCTTGACACAATTAGTTTCAGTCCAGTAACAGACTGAAATGTTCTGCAACATTTCAAGCAGTTTTATACAGTTTTATAAGCGTAAACAGTAATCAGAGGAAAACCTCCCATTGCCAACCAGCTCCCCATTATCAAACAGTGACAACATATACAATAAATTTTTACTAATAATTTGTTTCTGACATGAAATCTATGGATTTTGTAACCTAATACTGTAATTGTTCAATGGTAATAAACATTGGAAGCTGGTTCCCTGTTATACTGTTTAATAATTTAATTCTGTCTCAATGACAAGTTTCATTAAGTTTGGTTTCTTTAGACAAAGGACACATTTGTGTACAACCTATAGACCATGTCTGTGATGTCATATATGAAGGTTAAAAGCTTCAGTATATTTTAAGGTGTGGAATAAATACATACTGTAGTATGAAGATATGGCAAGGTTTGTGTTGAAGAATAATGTGTTTGATTCACTTCACTTTCTGACGGCTTAATTTTTCCAGTAATTCTCCTCCTTTTCCAGGATTCTCCTCTTTAAGAAGACTAATCTTAGATTTGTGTTCCAAAGCATTCATGAGTTACAATCATTGTGGTTTGGATGGTTCACTTTCATGTTAAACAGGAGCAGTGACAGTGTTCTGCAGGGAGGGCAGTAGTGTTCCAGTGATGCTCTCAGCAGTCTTCACTCTCTGTAGGCACTTGCGGTCCCTTCAATGGAGTTCCCATTCCTTCCCCCCTCCTCAGAGAAGTGATGGCCAACAGGAACGCCGTCTTAAGATGATCAGATATTTCCTCAAAGGGCTCTAAAGGTGGAACACAAAGAGCTTTAAGAACTACAGCCAGATCCCAAGGAGGGATATGAGATCGTACCTGGGGCCTCAGCCTCAGTGCACCTCGGAGGCAACATGTAACCCAAGGGTGTCTACCTATAGGATATCCACCTAATGAAGTGTGGTATGCAGATATGAATGCCACAAACCTTCAAGGTGGAGTAGGCAGGTCCTGCAGAGAAACAAGCCTGCAAAAGCTCCAGCACTGCATTTACAGTGCAGCCCACTGGGTCTTGCTGTCGCTCTCTGCACCGTGAAGTGAAAAGCTTCCACTTCAGGGCATAAAGTTTCCTCGTAGAGGGAGTTCTGGATTGCAAAAAGGTCTCCACAACCTCGGTTGAGAGACCAGAAGCCAAGAGTTGTGCCCCCTCAGGAGCCACACCCACAGCTTCCGTAGCTCTGGGTGGGGGTGTAAGATGGCAC
>JBAJNP010001450.1:0-61675 GCA_036877545.1 Yasuhikotakia modesta
TCTTTGAGCCTCACTGTAAAATGCACAGTATGGCTGTACAGCCAACACATGCTGGTTCACCACAGGAAGTTGTGATCATGTCTAGTTAACATAATTAACCTCTCAGCTAATCCATTATCACAACATTCCTGGTCTCTGCTAATTGCATTGTTAGATAAACTCCAGCTGAGTTCACTGAAATCTTAACCTGATTAAAACATTTGTCACTATAAAGAGTTTAAAATGCTGATTCCTTCCCATCAAAGACTCACACGATAACTCAACAGCATGCATTTATGTTCCCTGATGCAAGGAATCAGACAATGAACTGAACCCTAAAGATGAACTGTATATGTTTGACCAGCAGGGAGGCGCTATTCTCTCCTACCCTCAACTCAGTTCATAGGTCTTTTATAAAAGCATTAACAGGACACAGGAACACTGTGGCTCGTTTGCAGAGATTCCAGTGGGACAGACGTATTATATCATTAAAAGCACCGGTTGCTTTGTGCTGTAACCTAAGAGGATCCTATCAGCCTGCAAAACATCTAAGTGCAAAGATGAAACCACACATGTATCAGATGACCTAATCTGAGTAGTTATCTTTTAACAGAAGCAGGGGGCCGACCTCTTTGAAGGGCAATCTCTCTTTCAAGGTAACACTGACATTTGTTACCTTGTTTTGCAAGTTGCAAGAATGTTTCCTTAATGACATTAGGAACACAGACAAAAACATTAATAATGTTATTCTGAAAGTTCTAGGAATGTGTTTTAGACATTGTGTTTCCATTATTGCTCATTATTCAAACTTTTTCTTAGTTCTGCAACATTTTTAAAATATTACACTGACAAATTTAAGAATAATGTTTTGATATACATGATATAACAACAATAAAAAGTTCAACTAATGGTGCTGTAGGAATGTTTTGATAACATTGAGAGAACTTTTACAGAATGTTAGCCAATGTTCTGAGAAGTGCATTGAAGCATATTCTGTCTAGTAATTGCATTTTTACTGTTACCCAAGTATGCCAATTAAGTAAAACATTAATTCTCMCATTCCTGTATATTGTCATTGCGTTCACTGTCATTTGTACAGCTGCTTTGTAACAATGTACCATTGTGAAAAGCGCTTTATAAATAAACTTGAACTTGAACTTAAAGGTCAGGTGCGTAACTTAAATTCACTTTACTAGTCCATGGGTCAGTGTTTACCAAATATAACCGACCCACAATCTGCTATGCAGCTGCTATGTGTTCTGCTGCAATTACTGATTCAATGCATTGATCGCTTTTCTAGCTAAGATGATGTGTAGAAGAAATAAACATGGTTTACGACTAGTCGACACTAATTCAAGTTGAACCCGGATGTGGCAGGATGTGTGTTTGTGCGTTTCTCACCAGTATGAAGAGACAGTGATTGGAGAATTCTGTATGAGCAGGAATAGTGGAGAACACAGACAGTACCAGACAGCCGAAAACCAGGGTGAACCTGCCAATGAACAAACAAAAACAACAATAACACATTTGTTTTATTCAGACGCTGTTATAAAGCTGAAGTAACTTTATCCTGTCACTTTACCCACAGGGACCAAAGAGCTGAAACTAAAGTTTCTTTCATAGGCAAATCGTATCAGAGAATATCTACAGCATCTGAGAGTGCCAGCTCTCAGAGTGCCATTAGATCACAATCAAAGCCTGTGGTGCTTTCATACAGCTCTCTTAGCTACTAACTAACAAACATAATAGCTGGTAGTTCACATACAGGCAAAACAACACTTTTGTCAATGAAACTGACAAGTTTCACTAATAATTGATTTGCCACACTGCCACACTGTCTGCAACTCTCTATTTACAAGAAAGGAAACATGAATACTACATTATACTTATTTAGAGTCTCTTACCGCCCGACTCTGATGCAGCATGTTGTTTTTGTAACACATCTTTTATCTGTGCTTCTCTTTTGTTTTTTTCTCTGTGGAAACAGTCTATTAAGGACAGTTGGCCTGAGGTGGAGGAGAACAGAGCTGGGCTTCTTATTTCAATAACAGATGGAGTTGTTTGAGGTGTATGTGGTTGTGTGCCTTCTACATAAACTAGTATTGTAGTTCTCATGGTTAACACATAATCTCTTTAGGTGACTGATGTTTAAATCTTATTGCATTTAGGAGTCCTGACTGATGCATGGAACACTTTCTTTATAGTTTCACCTTTCATTTCATCCATCCATCCATAGTTTATCAATTGTTTATCCCAACTGGGGGCCCAGTTTAATCTTTTATTCAGTATTTTGAATTTGACATGACGTGTAGAAAGTTATTTAGAAAGAAAACACTCTCAAACGCAATATTTCTGAAACCCTAAAAATGAGGCATGTAAATTTAAAATAAAAATGTTCAATAAAAGACACATCTGCTACATATTTTCACATTTCATTACAGAAATCACATTTGACTTAGATCAGACCAACCAACAGCTGTTCATTCTTCATGTTACTTAATTATTCAAATCACATTTTAAAAATATGTGCATATCTTTACACAGTATATCAGAGTGGTTGTAATTTATTTGCCATCTTTATAACCTGGGTACCAGACACTTTCAAACTATTTCAATATGTATGAAGTGTGAAGTGTTTATTTAGTAGCTGTGTTTCTGTGCGTGTGCGATCAATGACAAACTAGCCGCGGCGTTGGCGTGTAACTGTGTTAACAGCTGTTATCACGATCCTGCTGACAGCCTTCACCTGTTTTTCACTGAGACCTGGTCTGTCTGACCCGCTCTTCAACTTTCAGAGCTTGGCAAGCTTGTTTATTGCATTTAACACACACACACACACACGCACACACACACACTCATGAAGTGTTCTGTTACAAAACACAAAGTCTGTTTCTGTTAGCATGTTGCAGGTTTTCTATACAAGTGTGTCAATATGGAAATACATTAGATGCAATACATAAAGGAAATACATGTTAATTTATACGTAACATTTCTCTCTCACAATACATCATCTTATATCCTTTATCGCTGAATTATTTGCAATACATCCTGACTTAAATAAGGTATCTTAGGTGGTAGCATACTGTAATCAAGACATTGATACTGGGAGTGTGAAACAGAGCAAGTCTACATAAGAGCCTTCTGCTACAGACATTACTGTAACCCAACGGTAGCAACATGTGCACATACATGCACCCAGACACATCTGTCAGACATCTTGCACTCCGAGGAGGGGGAAATGAAAATATTGAAAAAGGAAGGAATGGCTTTTCTGAGCAAACAGCTGCAGGTACCAGCAATCTGCTCTGTGCTCGGCCCAGACAATGTGTCTTTCAGCATTCAGAGTTGTGTGGTCAAACCGTCAGGTTCCCACAGACTTCTGAGACATCTGAGCTTCTAAAGCTCTGTGCCTTGGAGATCTCCTTCCACAAGCGAGACAAAACACCACCTACCAATTCAGCTGTCTGCACATGTGAAAGTAAGGGATAATGCTAGCCTGCATGCCGATGTTTCTGTGCATATGTGATGCTAATCAGCATCTAAAGCTGCTTTGCGCAGCACAGGAAAGACGGAGGAGAAAGATTGCAGTAGATAATATAGAAACTCATACAGAAACTGTTTTTTATGACTGTGTGATATTGTGCTGTGTTGAAGGTTTTAAAAGTGTTTCGAAGCGTTTACCCATGAGTCAGGCCACCTGCAGTGTGTGCTATATGAGCTAACATGATGCCTAGCAGGCTAACACCCTGGATACGTTTATACAAGGACCAAATGCAACTCCGCCAAACTTGTCAATGATGAATGCGTTGAGAAAATATATAAATATATAGACTTCTGATGAAAGCACAAAACAAAGGTGAGTCAAACAGAGAGAAGAGTGATAAGTTGGCGTTTCAAAAATATTGGCTGGCTTTAAGGCCAAACTTGCGTTCCTGACATGATTAATACGATCATTCATTTTCCATTGGATTATTAAAAAATACAACGCAAGTAATCCTCAGTCCACAACACAATACAGTCTGATTCATATTAGCTGCTCCGTGAATTATTAAATGGCTTGTACAAATAGCCAGTGGACATCTGGCTCCGATTTGGCTTCAGCACCTAATGGCTCTGCTGCGTCTGAGCAGGAAGGTCTGGACACTGGCTGCTGTTTCCACTGCATCTGGAACAGACTTCACAACACACGTCAGATTTGAGTCGATCTTCACGCAGGCATTAGGGTTAATGACACACTAATAAGAGAAAATAATGAGGTGGCACGGAATGGCTCAGTCTTGTGAGGGATTAATTCTGATGAGGACGGCAGAAGCACAAGAGCGACGTTTCGCGCTACGCTCACACAATTAAACGGGTTCCACGCAAATGCTAGTCAGCAATATGCAATATGAAGTTTAGAAATGTTGGAGTCATGAGGAGACTTGCTTTGACTTTTTTCCAAAAAGGTTCAGATAACAGAACCAAAACAACAGCGTGGGAAAGACTGAAGTCTGTTTTTAACAAGAAAATGACTGACAGAAATGATACAGCTGTGAGCAGCAATTTTCTCCATGTTTCCCTCTGTTTTCAGTACTAAATATTGCATGAGTTTTCTTACCAGCTACCTTCTTTCATTTCTGCTAGTTTTATATAGTTACACATGTAAAACTAAATGCAACAAAGCAAGGCAAAACAGAAACAATGACAATTTTGCTAAATTTTGTAAAATGCAAAATTCTGAAATTTACCTTCTGAATGTTGATAAGCCTATCAATATTAAAAATATTTAATATTGAAGTTTATTTAATTATCAAATTGGTCATTCTAAAAGCTGATTCATGATTCACAACAAGCCAACAGCAATATTTAAAAATGTTGGTGACTGTTGTTGGGCTTTTGTTACGTTTTTTCCAGGTTTCTAAACAACTTTCTAACAGCAAGCAGAGTTAACATGCTGATCAGACAAAACCCAAAAAAAAAAATCAAAAATCAAAAAATATTATTTTTTTTTAATAAGGCACTGTGAACCAGCCCTTAAAGCTTAAATTATCTACACACCCAAATCTTAATGGAGTCTGTATGATAAGCTCCATTAATTGCAGAATTTTAATACTTATAGATGGGTGTTAAAACAACATCAAATGAGAATGTTTGACGACAATCAGTAAAGCTTTGTGAGGGCTGTATAAACCAGCATGTGTAACGCTGGCAGGAAAAGAGACTGCTGGAGTTTAATTGTTTGCAAATTACGCTGTGGATTTTTAATTAACTTTGTTAACTGCTAGTGAACAGACAACACAGCTATATGAGGCGGCCTAAAAATAGCTGAAACTTGGAAGAGAGATTTTGCAAGAGCAGTCATAGCTACATGCATGCAAGCCTTGAGGTACTGTGAGATTAGATGTTTTATATATATATATATATATATATATATATATATATACACACACATACATACATGTTTACATTTATTTATTTGGCAGACGCTTTTATCCAAAGTCACTTACAGTGAATTCAACGCATACATTTTTATCAGTATTTGCACTCCCTGAGATCGAACCCACAACCTTTGCGCTGCTAACATAATGCTCTACCAGCTGAGCTACAGGAACACCTACATATTAGTGTAAACACATTCCACTACTAGATTCAGAAACACACAATCTTTTCAAACGTCCACCGTGATACAGTCTTTACAAACCTAATGCTTTGACTACTGTGGTATCCGTCGGCAACCACTGAGCTTAACCAGAGCTAGGTCAGGTGAGACATGATGGCCTTTTCTAACATGAGGTTTAGTCCAATCGGTGCTGTCCAGGGTCCTGAAACTGATCACATAACACCACAGCTGCATCAATGATTTCCTGCCTACAGCAGACAGACTGAAACAGGTTGTAACCATCTGTTCAACTTCCTACCAGATGCCAAAATATAAGAACAAAATATGCCAACATCACATTAACATTATAATGTAGTCTGTTTTAACTTTGATTTAAATGGCTGTCCAAACTCCGGTTTAAGGTTGCACAAATGCCAAACCCAAAGGTTGGACAAATCCACAAGGTTGCACAAATCCACAAATCCCAAAACTTAATGGACCCAATTCTACTAAATTTCATACTAAAAGCTGCATCACTTTCACAGGAAAGGAGGTGAGGGGGAGGAGGTGAGGAGAAGGAGGGTGAGCTATGTCACGTCACGTCACCTCCAGCTGTTTGTCTTGGGGTAGACAGGGAGCAGAAACAGACAGGATGTTCCCCTGCCAAGTGTCTATTAACTAATCCTGTTGTGTATACAATCTACTTAAGCATCTTACAAGAGTGATCGGCTAGATGAAACACAATGTTTGATTTCCAAGCAACTACTTAACAAAACACTGTGTAGCCGAAGGCGTCCAAAGCCCTACAGCTGAGGTTCAGTGAAGTCAGTGCAAACAGCCGTGCAGTTTGTTGCCATCAACAATCATTTACTAGGATTATGATGGTCATTAAATGAAACTATATGTCACTGTTTGATGGTGCCTTCATGTTGTAGGTATATTGTTTCTATGATACAAATAACAAATGATGCCTCTTAGCCTTTTTATATTTTAGCCATTATCTTTTGTATATTTATGCACATCGAAGTGCCTAAACTCTCATTTAAATAAAGTACGCTCAAAATAAAATGAAAAAATATTTTTCCACTGCTGTAAAAATGACCTTATTTGTTGTACAAGAGTTGTTCACGGCCTCATTAAAGTTTTATTGAGAGCATTAATTTTCTGTAAAAAAAAACTTGGTACGAAAGACCTAACACAATAATAAAAATAATAAACAAGACATATTTCTATTTGCAGTGATGCTAAACTACCCTATAATGTTTCTTACGCAGCGAGATGAGCTGAAATAAGAAGTACACAAACCAGAGTTAGTGCTGTTATGATTCTTACGTGTTGTCAACATCACCCACATGGCCGCTGATCGGGGCCAAATTTCCATGATGCAGAATAGCTTTGCTTTGAAGGTGTGGGCCAGGAGACATTTTGCTCACCCTCTTTCTCTCCCTCCCTCCCTCAGTCTTTTCCTGTCCCTTTTGGGTTCCATTAGGAAGAGTGGGAGGAATCGGTACACGCTCTTTTCCATGTGAGGAGCACAAATCTTGCACTAACAGGAACCAGACCTGGGAAAGCTGGTGAGATCTAGCGGCTGACAGAGTTCATAAGCGCTTCTGGCATAAAGGGAGACGGCAGCAGGGCCTTATCATGCACCACACGGCCTCTTCTTCACTCCTTTACTTACTTACTTTCTCATTTTTCATCGTCTCGTTCTCTCTCTCCGCAGTTTTCGGTGTTAAGCAAATGTCAGCTACAGTGGGAACTGTCAGGGCATAGACGAAAAGAGAACTATAAGACAAGACAGAGGGATAACAAGACGGTGTGAAAAAGAGGCAAAAAATAGTTTGTTGAGTAGAAATTCAGAGCAGGAGTATGTAAGCATATACAGTGTCTCTCAAAATTGTTTTGACAACAATGTTAGTTGTAAATATCTAAATATACTCTTTCAGCTAACAAATTAAATTTGTCACATTAACTTTTAACACATTTAGCTGACCAACTTCCTTTTGCCGCATGTTTTACTTAAACACAAAAAACTTTCTTTTCAATAAATGCCACTACATATAATTCTTGCTTAATGGTTAAAACGTTTTTAATGCATTATAAAACTGTGTGTAATGTTCCAAGACTTGTGCTCTAACATTGAACCATGAGCAGATATCTGTTTGGCTGTTACTGTCCTGGAGACAAAAGAGAAAGAAAAAATGAGACAAAGAACAGCGTTGCATGCTGTTCACTGCACTTCCAGTCAGAACCTGGAAAACCCTTAGGAGACACCTGAGACCCTCAACTCAGACCCTAACAAGCTATTGAGACATACTCCACACTTCTAACTTTCTTTTCACCAGTCATCTCTCTCTTTTTCCCTCTTTAAAATGGCCATATGTTTCACAGGAACAGAAACTCAGGAAACTCTGGGACTTGTGACTGTATATTGCTGTGGGTATTTTAGAAATAAACTTACCTCACACTAATAAATCCAGTTATTTTTGTTACTAAAGTTAGAACATCTGTGCTCTCATATTTACAAGAATCATGTTGATTCAATACAAATATGATTAAGCAAAGATATAACGGGAATGTTAGAAATTAGGACCTGCTAACAAAGACCTCAGAGATGGAAACTTCCATGAACCAACAATCTGAACTCATTCACCCCAAGAATTTTTCTGTTCTTGCAAGTGCACCATTAAATCTCACACTCACTGCAGCTGGCAGGACTGTGGTCCACTAGTTCCATTAAACACACATGCACAGACCCACTTAAACACACATTTGCACTTAATTTAAACTCTCACTTATACAAGCACATGAAAGACTCAGTCACGGCCGGTTGTACCATGTCGACCGACTTCCTTCAGTTGGCACAGCTAAATTACAAAGATAGACAAGCAGTAACTCAGGAAGATCTTCATCCTTAAGAGGTTAAAGCAAGCATATGTTTAAAGACACTGAATGAAAGTTTTTCTCTATTGTCTCTCTCTTTTTCTGCAAAACTTAAGCAAATGTACAGGAATATTTGTTTTATAATTTTATGTTACTTAATATGAACTTATCACAAGAAAATAAAACCAGGTTAACTGTGTTAAACTACCTTAAGACTAAAACTAGGTTATAAAGGGACACTTGGTCAGCGTTCCAACTTTTAGGAAAACAACATCTCCAGAAGATATACAGTAGCTTAAAAAGTGCATAAAATAATTTAGCTCTTGAGATTTCATCAGCACTGCTTGATATATTCTGTCTGGCTGAGGTACATCTGAATCACTCAAGACGCTTCTGCGGTTCCTTGAAATATAAATCACAAAGAGAGCTGACGCGAATACTCTTCATTTTCACCTCCATTTAAGACCTTTTAAAAATGACTATCCTTTTTGAAAATGTTTGATGTGGGTATGGCATAAAGTAATACAGGCAAATGAAGGGTTCACTGAAGAAGACAATAAATGAACACAAACACACACACACAAAACTGAATAGGTACTTTCATAAAATTGGACTTTCTAATCTGTTTCAATACTGTCTTATAAATCACAGTCTATGCCTCTCTTTCTAGATTCTTTTAAATATAACCGTCTCTGGTGGGCCCTCAAACTTTACTCACACACAGGGAAACCCACCAAAGTGTTTTTCCTTCAGCTCGTTTTAATTGGACTGTTTACAAGCAGCGTGCCGACACTATTGTAGCCTTGAGGTTAATTTTCGCTCTGGCTGTCGCAGTAAACCCACCGCATCAGAGGTGGCTTTTCATTGGTGGAAAAACCACAGGCATCATACAAGCACGTGAAAAGCTGATTAGCTAACAACAAAACGCATATGAGCACAAAGCTGTACTAATGTTGGAAGATTACTACTGAATTGTCTAAAACGGACACATCTGATGAGTTTTTTCCAGTAGCAAGACATGAAAGAGTTTCCACTCAGGAGAAAGAGATGGAACACACACACAAACACACACACACACACACACTGCAAGACACATGTCTATACAAACACAGATTATTAATGCCATTAAAAGTCAGCAGTATAAGAAAAGATGAGAAAAAGCAGATGGGCCAGACCTGTCAGGGCAATACTGACATTAGCCATGTAAGAATACAGTAGACAAGGAACTGTCTAGCTCATGCTAATACAAAAATATTACCAAAGTCATTCTTTCATAATTAGAGAAAGTCTCTCCTGAATAGCGTCATCACTACAGCTATGACATGGATTGATTTGTCATTTTTTGATTGAGGGAGCCATTGATCCAGCACTGACCAGGTCAAAGCAACATCTGCTTTTATTAGCAGCGTAAAAACAGTGTGGAGACTCAGCCGGACATGAGCCACAGGGATCAGCACACCTCCTAAACACAGCCATCTATCTCCCTCAGTTACCCTGCCCAACAGACACGCACCGGTCAATACTGTCACACAGGCCTCTGTATGTACTTCTCAGAGTAACACAGCTTATAATACGTTCAAAAACATTACTTGGTGTTTCAAATTCCTGGGAAGCTCTTTAGGGGTTGTAGCTCCACCCAAACTGTTTATAAGCATAAACTGCAAAAATGCTTTTCCTAATCTGTCATTCTGTCCTGTCAATGAAAGATTTTAAAAAGATATTAAAACAACAAACATTGTGCAATGAACTGCTGAAGTTTTTTATTTTTGCAAATTGTTTTTTTTTATTTCTAAAAGCACAAATCTCAGTTATTTTGGGGATGAAAACAAGAAATGCTAATGGAGTTAAAAATAAGCCTAATGCAGTCAATCACAAAAAACAAGATTCAATTTTGCATTAATAAATTAAGTAAATTTATCTACAGAATTTATTTAATTAATAGATGCACAGATTGCACAGGACGAATGTTATGCTACTTTTACAACTAAATGCAGTCTATAAAAAACTGTTTATTTGTTAGAAAGACCCAAATAATGTTGTATGAAGTATGACTTTTATGCTTTGATAAGATTTGCAAAAATAAAATCAACATTAAGTCAGAGTTACAATTCAGTTTTAATAATAACTTTCTTTTCTCTCTTTTCACTTTTACTAAATTGGCTATAGAATTCATCTGAATGTTCTTGGTATATTGTGACTGTATTGTCAACAATTATCTTATTGTGTTATTTATCATAGGGCATTTTAGAAGAAACCTCAAAGATGCAGTTTATTCATTATAAAACATTTAAAACAAACAGCAATTTAGCAGCATCTTAAAACAATAACATTGCCTTTTGGGAAGCAAAAACGGAAAGAGCAGGTGGGTTTTATGCAAGTGCTTTGATTGCTGTTGGTTTGGCCATGGAAGGCACTAGCACACAGCATACAGTATACTGAATGAGGAACCGGTTATGCAACATGCAAGTCTTGCATTGTGGACTGTGTGAGATAATGGATAACGTTATGCAATGTTTGTTTACAGGAGGCTAGACGAGGAAATATGCCCTCAGGCAGGCAAAAACAAAATAGCTGTATAGAAATATAAGATGGGAACCCTTTAGAGAGAGCGATGAGCAAAACAGGTGAGGTCTTTGTTTACAGGTGCTGCAAATGAAATGACACAAACTTTAAAAAGTTAGGAAGAACAGCGAAGACAGAGAAAGACAGGAAGAGGAAATGAGACATCCACCACTAAATGGGTAAACCACTGAGGTATGTCATAATCCACCTGCGGGCCACGGAAGTGGAGCCTGTTTCTCGTCCCCTCTCTCTTCCCTTTAAAATAACTGCAACTATGCAAATCTTCTTCTCACATTATTATCACAAATATTACATTTACAGTCAGACTTTCCCCAGTGGATTACAATACAACACCACAGCACTTCCAGCTTTCCTTATTTAAAAAGCAAAACTGCGTGTGGGTTGTTCTGAAATTACGACTAATGGTTCCGGAATCCTCTGGGTTTTGTGATTAGCGTGACTCTGGTTCTTTCCATCCCGCTGAGTTTCTGACCCGCTTCACTACCTCCTGCAAAACACAATGAACTCGACATTCATTCAGGAGAATAAATTAATGGAACATATTTATAACAGGGCCCACATTAGCAGCAATTTCCCTAAACGCAGGATAATGTGATTAGCAGAGAGAAGTCAGGAGATGATATTAGCCGCTATAGGGTGCTGAGTCAAATTTGCTTCTCTCTATACATTATATGAGAGGAAAGAAATAACGCGTGGGTGCGGTGGGTGCAGTTGGGGGTGGGGGGTACAGTCTGTTCCCAATGCCTGGCGTAAAGATAACATCCCTTCATATTTCTGTGTATTGGCAAGACAGTAAAACAGTGCTGAGTAGTGCCAGTGCTGACTGGACTTTTTATCTGCTAACTCTACACAGGCAATCCCCCATCCCTCTGAAATAGCACCAGGGCCATCCATCACCACAGAAAAAGAAACTTCTGTCTACCGAATTTAACTTGGTGCCCTATGCGACATAAGACTATACTTCAAGTTTTCATTTTAAATGTAACTCTAGCATACAATATGTGTTTCCAGTTTTTGTTTAGCATTAGCATATAGGTCAAAATTTCAACCTTAGTCAAATCCAATTTTTTCAAATCCAACTAAATTCATCAGCTAGTATACCTTTATGTAAAGTAAATAGCAACTATTTAACTGCTACAAGGCAAACGTCAGTGTTTACAGCAACATGAGGGTGTTAAAATCACTAAGTACAAACAACACAAATGAGATCTTTTATTTAAATGTATTCACAGACTAGGTGAATGACAACATGAGTACACATATAATGTAAATATATTCATAATCATGATATTCTATTGGAAAGTTTGAGGTAAAATATTCATTAATACAACATACTCTGTCTGCAGGGTTCCAGCGTGCTATGAAGGTTGGAGTCATACATGCGTTTGTGGGAGTGGATGTCTTTGCTGTAAGTGTCTTTAGGCCCAGCATGTTTCAATGAAAGGTTCGGGCTGAGCAGCGCTCTGACCCCACAGCCGATGCTAAAATGTGGGCAGTTCCTGACTAATACGAGTCAGGAATACGACTAATTTTTTCCATGAATGAGATGTGTGAAGGGTGCCGCTCTCATTTTCCATGTGGGAGACGATACGTAAACCTCAACTGACACAAACAAGAACCTGTGATGGCCTGTGAGATGAACGCAGGACACGATTAGCTCAAAAGCCACCAGACAAAAACCAGATATCACTAACATCATCAAGAGCATATCACTAACATATCAAGGATTTAAATATAAAGTCACACAATTTTGGACATTTAAAAATAAACAGTCCCAAGTGCTTTCCAACTTTATCATCAAAAACCTACTCTGAGAGATTCTGTCGTTTGTTTATCCAATAAAACGAGGCTAGACCCATTTCTGCTAAAATCTTATTATTATTACTAACAGAAGTACAATACAGAGCTGCATGTAGAAAAATAAAGTTATGGATGGCCCTTAAAAATGACTCATGTACACGCTTTAAAACAACAAGTGACAGTGATGTCATTCATCTGACTGATGGAGAAAGTTGCTAAAGGTTCTTCTCAACAACTCCCAACACCACCTTACATCTCCTGACCACACCAACATCTCTGACATCCGGTGAGGCGACAACAGTAAAATGTAAAGAAACTAGTGATCAGACAGTCCCAATGAGAGAGATCAGATCGGAGAATGTAGGGGAAAAACAGAAAAGACATCCACTTGTCATGGCACTTAAAAGGAAATCAAATTAAAGGTGTCTGGGGAAATAAATCTTCTGTTTTTCAGCCATTCCATTACAGCTAGATAAGAAGCTGGCAAATAAACCCAAAAGTGAAAGTGGCCATCTGATTGGGGAATTACAGGAGTGTGCAGAGTGAGTGATGGTAGGAACGATAATTTTATGTGGAGGTACAAATCAGCTCCCAGTATTGTACAGTCAGGTGGATCTGAACGTGTGAGCGAGTGTGTGAGTGTATGTATGAGTGTGACTGTAAGTTGGATCGGGCGTTTTTGGAGTAAAGATCGGGGCGTTGATCAAACACATTTTTTGCTTGAGTGAGTTCCCTTTGAAGCCTAACACTGCTTAAAAAAACCTGCCGTCTTATCAAAGCAAAAACATTATTCAAGACCATTAGAGCTTAAGATCTTTATTACTCTACTTACAACTAATAAAGGTCTGCACAACGCAAATTCTTTTAATGCTTATGTTACAATAACCAGGAAAAAATCACATTGCATTTAAGAAAGTGCTTAAAATAATACAAAATAAGCTAAAGTTAACAGTGTAAGATACACTGTTAAAACAGATGTACCAGTGATAGTTCTGTAATGCACAGCATCAGGAAACAGGCAGAAATCTTCGCTTGGCTCCAGTTATGGTAATGAGAACACCCACTGGGGGAGCTGTGCACCATGGCAACTCATCCATCAATAGAGTCAAGACCTGCTACACGGTAGCATATTTTTTCTAGCAACTCAGCTAATTAAATTGACTCTTGCTTTTCATGCAAATTAAACCAAAAACTAATACTTTTCTGATCCACAAGACTTTATGAGAGGTAATTTACAATGGTACAAATCTCCTGAACGTATTTTCTAATTAAATGAGAACAGATAGAAGAGATAGAATTCAAAATAAGACAGATGCCACGGGAATTAACGGTGTGGTCATAGTAGACTTTGTGTTTTTTCATACATATGGAATGTGGGAAAGTCTTTTGTTGTCTACCAATGTTGATAATCTCTGACTTGTGAATGTTTGTATAACAAAGAGTTTCCTACCTATCACTCAAAAATGTTTAGACACAAAAAGCTTCAGGTTTTAGGTTTCTGGTGATATTAATATAACTTCAGTCCTTTCTGGAGAAAAGGAAAAAATATCAAATCTATTGCAATCTGCTGACAGTGGATAGAGTGCTGAGAGGGGGAAACTGTCACTATGGCAATGAATTCAGAGGAAATTTAAAAAAAATAAAAGCATGTATTTCAATGATTTCAGCTTCAACAATTTCTCATGGCCAGGGAAACAAACAATTTGAAGATATTTGTAGGCATATCTATGCAATAAAAACAAATCTCAATAGGATAGACAATAAATATTAAGGGGGACGAAAACACCAGGGATGATTTCAAAAAGTGAAGCAATGAGCTACAATTTGCTCTAATCAGCGGTTGTTAGAATGTCAGATAAACACAACCACACCCACTCTCTCGAACCGTGACCTAACAGCAACAGGTGCTTAAACGGCAAGCTAGCGTCTGTTTACACACGGGGTACAGTGCAGTATACCGGCTGGATTTCATTAGGACTCTGTGTGGAGAGCTGTTATGCAAGGGGAACGGACATAAATGTATTTTATTCCTTGGGCACACTGAAAATTTCACTAAATCAGGATGCCACACTTACTATAAATGCTACATTAATGCACAATCTACTGCACGCTGCGCTGGTAGAGCTGGCTTCAATTCACAACAGCCAAGCCCCCCCGAGCGGTGGTCTTGCTCTTCCAGCTGCATCTTGACTAAAGAGAAGCTCACACGCATTTTACATTTTCCCTGATTCAGGTTTTTTACCATCTGTTGGAAACCTAATGGCAGCCTTACTGTGTGCTGTGGAGTCTGAATTCTTCAGAGAGACTTGACATTAGCTACACTGGGGCATCATTAGTTGAAATATCAGGCCAGAGTAGATACAAGCTTAAAGGGCCTCTGTGTGTGATTTTTAATTCATGTAGGGGTCTATAAATAACCTGAGAGCCACAGATCAAACTGCTGAGAGAACACCTTTCTTGCTTACCTTATCTCTCTCTCTATATATACACATACATACATACATACATACATAAGTAAGTATGTGCGTGTATGTGTGTGTGTGACATTTGACAGATGCAAATGTCCAAAGCAATTTCAGGAAATTCAAGCTATACATAGCAACGCTGCACCAACTGAGCTACAAGAACACCAGGAACAAAAGAGGAATATAACAGGATGAAACTATTAAGTACACATAAATCATCTATTCTGATAGGACGAGGTGTTTTATAGCTGATATTAGTATAAAAGCACAGGAGCATTTACTGTATGCATCTCAACCTGTTCCAGATTTTAATACTATAGCGTAGCGAATTCTAATTGCATAGCTTAACTAAACACTGTTTGCATGTCTGTAATCCTTGCAATTTTAGCTTCAGTTAAAACAACTTATACTTGCAGCTAAAACAGATTTAGAGCATAACTGTCTTTTAAGCAGTGACAGAAGCCAAGGAAAACAAGTGGAAAAAGAGCCCATCTTTGGAACCACAGAGTAGCTTTTTTAAGTGTGCCGAGTGTGTGGAGACATTTTCCGTCCATTAGTTGAGCGTTAGGCCATAAAACACACACACACAGATCCACGCTCACCATCACCCATGCGCGAGTGCGAGCGAACACACAGGCAAACGTATAATTCACTTTCTATATTTACATCTAATGAATCACTTCAAATTAAGATCAATGTCATTGTTCTTTTTTATACTGAACTGTAAAATTAAACATGGGAGAACACAGCAAAATCTAACAGCTAACAATATGAATATTTTGGTCAAAGAAAATTCATCCTGACTCTAAGATAACCTAAAAACCTCAGCCTAGCATTTGCAAATGTAACGCAGTTCACAATGTCTAGACAATAATTTAGAAAATTGTTGTTTTGGTATCATTTTGTAACCATTATTTAGACATGTACGTACAGTGCATGTTCACTGAAATGCAGAGGAACAAAATGCAAGAAAATATATATAATTATTACTGTATTAAAATGATATTTTGCAAAAGAAAAAAGTAGTTTTAAAAAATTCAAAACGAGGCCAAAATGTACTTACGACTGATCACAATACTTAAAAAAAAAAGTTAGCAAGTTAAAAGTTAGCAATTAAAATTGAGCAAATTATCCACTGTTGTCTACAGAGTCTATACAGGTGTAGACCTGGTGTTGAGCTGAGACACAGTGCAGAGTGTCTGCTCTTTGGCTGTATATACAGACTGGAGTGAGTGGGCTCAGGTTTGTTTGAGTGTGTGGAGGCTGTAGCCTTCTGTGTTGTTGTGCTGAGAGACACACACACTACGTAATGGAATCTCTGCAGTCCTGTGTCTGGCTCCCGTAGAGCCGTCTCATCCATCCTAATTCAACCGTCTCAGTGCCTGGATATGATCACAAACTCCGGCTTCTTACACTGACACAGGAGCTGAGAAAACACAAAACCTGCTACTTACAAGGACATACACATGCATGCGCACACACACACGTGCGCAAGCACACCACCATCCATCTATAGTCGGACGTGCATCAATGCAATACATATTTGCAAAAGACTGTTTTTGCAAGTTCTTGGTTTCATTACTTTAAATGTTTGTTTTTTTAACTATATGAGAGGAAAACCACAACTTGCCTGCAGTGAAGGTTTGCTTTGCTATGTGTTTGTATCTTCAAAGCACAAAATGAAGACTCACCACCGAAACAGGGACACTTCCCAAGGCAACATCGACACTATTTAAGGATGATCTATGTAATTATTAAAGACTGAATTAATTTATTAATAAGCAAATTCAAGCACTCAAAGCTGGGCATGTTATGTATGTCTCTGAAAGCAACTGAAATTGAGTCTCTTTTGAAGCTTGTTTATACAACTAAAATACAAAATGTTTTAAATAACATGGATGTTAGTAAATAATACATCATTCTTCCTCTTGGATGAACCATTTTTTAAAGGCCTCCAAAATCTATCCACACATTCTAGTCCAATGAATGGCTGTACAGTACAGTGTTTTTCTGCACAGTAAAGCCTTCACCATAGTAACAAGCTCATATTAAAAGACACAAACTTTGTGACCTTAAAACCCATTGAGAGAAATAAAGACAAGAAGAGAAAGAGTCAAAGTCAGAGAAAGAACAAACACATATTAGATGAGCAAACAGCAAACGATACTCCACAGAGACAGTGACAGGAAACAAGAAACTGAAAGTTACTGTAATGTCAGCACAGGATGCGTGAACGTGGAGGAAGTGTGTGACATCTGCGGTTAGAGCAGGAGATCGGAAGCACAGTAAGAAACTGCGGTTCAGCAAGAAAAATGCATGTATGTTGATGCATCACTGTCACATTCTGGCCTCACGGGAACAGTTAAGTGTCTGAGGGGGCAAAACTGCTCTCGTTTCCTCCGCCCAAGTACAGTCCCTAGATAATGCATAAGAAGTTGATCAGGCACCTCACTGGAACGTGAGAAAGTGATGGAGTATGCGAGTATGCAGCAACGTGAATGAGACGCAGCCCTGGACTGGAGCACAGCTGAGCTAGCAAATGTTTAACTTAAGCTGTGTCAGATTCATTGAAAGATTTAAGATCTTTTAAGAGCGTGATGTGAAGTTTTGAAGTGGAAACTGAATGTATTGCTTAGCAGCTGTTTCAGAATGTATTATTAATGCAAACAGCATTCTTAATCCACTTGTCTTTTAGTTAAAAACAAGACACAAACCTCTGTAAGACAATACGGCAAAGAACATGGGTATATCTTGGACTAATTCATTTTATTTCATCTTTGCAAAAAGTCTGTCAGTATGACAGGAATAATAAACTTAATTAAAAGCACAGAACTCTCCTACTACTATGTTTAAGTATCTTACGCAATTGTGCTGCCAGTACATTTTTCTTTTGTTGCATTTAATGAGATATTTTTACTTAAAAAAGCCAAAAATAGTGTGTTTGAAAATGCATCATAAATCATCTGTCTTCAGAGAAATAGAGATGAAATACAGTATTTCTGCAATACATGTTTAAATAAAGGGGCTTTGGGCACCAGATAATAAAGCAATACTGTATATACAGTAGTATACCGGACCATCGGTTATATTGAGTTTAATGACTCCGTTTGGACACAGTCAGTTCTCTGATGCACCCATAATAGCTGATTTTATTACAGGCTGTTGTACAGTGTTTGTCTGTGGTTGAATGTGAAGCGAGAGGTACAACAGCAGTGAGAGCGCTTTCCCTATTAAATGAGACTTTGGGGATCACAAATGTGTGTAGCTAGCACCACCATTACACTGAACAAATAACTGTCAGGTTTCAAAGCTATCACATTTCCCCTCTCTCTCTCCATCTCTCCCTCTATCTCTCCCTCTCTCCTCCTTTTTAAAGCCCAGATAAGCGTTCAGTATAGGTTTTCACATATTCTTAGCATTATTTAGCACTAAGTCACCACTGCTAATGAGCTGATTAGCTTAAGCACTTTGTACTCCAGCAGTCTAAGTCTTTATGATTTTCTCTCTTTAACCGATCCATCAGCAGTTAACCCCCCTGAGCTTATGGAGAACACAGTCAGGCTCAGAGACCTGCAGATAAACGCTAGCATAACTAACTAATATCATTAACTTCTCATTACACACCTCCCGTTGCTTATTTGACATCCTTTGGTGTCTTTAGGATTTCCTAATTTCCAATCTGCTTATTTTCTTATCAGATTACACTGGCTTATCTGTACTGCATTTTAGCATCAGTAACAAATGCTAAATAATTTCATTTTCCTAATGGCAAAAAAGTTAATCAAAAAATGTACAATACCACACAGGAAAAACTGTTGGCTTTTTTCAGCTAAGCTACAAAAATAGGCAACTGTGCCAAAAAGTTTGACTTTAGTTTGGAAAGTAACAATGTACTCTTGAGAGAACATATTAAAAAAGTTTTCAACTTAAATGCCAACATCTGACCCAAACCAATGACCTTGTTCCTGCCACCTGCGATTGACCTCTCCTGCCAAGCGGCTTTATGAGTTATAGCAGTGGATAGGCGACCTCTGACCCTGGTTTAGTTTCCAACTACTGGTTTTAAGGCCACACTGTTCATCTGAGCCTTTCAAAGTCCTTCCGCATCTGGAAAAAGTTTCTTCAGTCAGCTGTGATTCCATCACCTGAATAAACTTATTGATGCAAAAACATTTTTCAGTAACATTAGCAAAACCTTCTTAAAGGTACATATATTATCAAAAATGCATCCTTAAGTAGTTAGTGGAATGTTTAAACAGTTTACAATTAAAAACATTTAAATAATGTTCTTATAACCAAGCAGTAACGTTGATAGAAAGCTTAAAAACTTGCCTAAAATTGTTTAAAATAATTGGAAAGCTTTCAAAATAACATTTTTAATATTTTGTTATGAAATAGAAACATTAACGTTCCTACAATCCTGCAAAAAGTTAGTATTACTCAGTTGCTATGGTGATAAACATATTAGGGATTTTTGAATGGGGTGTTTTGAATGCCAGAAGTTGGCTGGAATATGACATGCAGACATGACATAGTGTGAGTTAGTAACAGCTGTTAGACAGACCTGCTGGGAGAGAGGCCGCATATCACAGCCAGCCAAACCAATGACTCTTGGCCAAGTACAGCAGCACAGCCCATGGCCAAACGCAGGGCAGTGGATTAAAAGCCAGGCTTGACAACCACATGGAACAGGGTAAAGACATACCACCACTTAACACAGAATCTGTGTTCTGTGGGAAAACTGATGGATTTGGACAGTGTTTAGACAGCACAAAATAAAGGCACCAATATTTATTCACAAACATCTCTGCTGCTATTTGTAACAAAAGCTGTGTAAATTAAATTGCACAAACAAAAACACAAACATACATTACAGTAAGTAATATAAAACCACTCACCACTGATTTTGTAAGCGCATAAATGCTTTTATTTAACAAACAAGAAAAAAATGTGATGCATTTCAGTTTATGGCCACTTTAACAACAAATGCTATCAGGGTGATTTGTGCTTTTTGCAGATCAAGCGTAATGTGCACAGACAGCTATAAGAGAGTCATTGGTAGGGTAAATCGCTAAACAAGTGTAAACAATGTGGCGCTATCAAAACATTACTGGGGCACTTTCCAATTGTTGTTTTAAAGTTTTTAAACAAACACCTCCATCTCCAAAAACAACTGACATGTAACTTGTCCTGTACTGTTTGTTTTATGGGTCTGACTGAAAGCAAAAATCATGCCACTTTTTTGGAAGTTATTTTCCAAGCAATTTATATGTAATTGACCGTGTGCAACAAATTTCAGTTGTTGTTTTTTTTATCGTTATATCCATACATTTCCGGATGTAAACAGCATTATTTACATACAGTAACTGAAGACATGCTTAATGGAAAAAGCTAAACAAAGAGTTTTTTCCCCTCCTTAAACTGATCCACAGTACAATGATGTAAAGGTTAAAGAATTCCTTGTGACACTGTGTGTCTCTTTGCACCATCAGCAAAACATCTGCTCCATTACGGCAGAGTCTGTCAGTAGAAGCGGGTCCACAATTATATTACTTTTCCATTTTGTCTTCCACACTTTCCACCTGTCCTGCCTTCACCCATTCAATGTCAATTCCTCCTGTATTCTAATCCAAAATCTGCACTGACCCTCACCACCACAATTTACAGGTGCCACAGTGTGTGTGTGTGTGTGTGTGACCCAAGCACAATGTTATGCATATTACTTTTGCAATGTTGTTTTTACAGCATTTGGACCCAAATTATTCCATGCAGGTCAACTCAGGACATTTAATCCTAATCCATTTAATCCTCTGACCCTCTAGGTGGAGGACTTTAAACCCACCTTTTCCCCTCACACACTGATTAAGAGGTAAGCAGTGAAAACTGTGTTGGGGTACAGCTAGGGACACTGTTAAGCCACATGGGACATATAATGACCTGCCCGGTGCCTAAAATAAGATCCATTTTAACCATGTGGCCTCCATTTAATACTATTTAATACTCCATAACAAACAACCTATTAAAGCAGTTCATTGCCTGAAAACATATTTTATGTTATGTGCATTATGCATTAAGCATGAAGTTGTGCCAGCCCTACAAATAAAGCCAGGTGGCAATCTTTAGAGCAATTAAACAAATAATCTAGGACAAAATGCAAAATCTCAGAACTGTTTTAGAAGACCTCTATCACTAAAGTCAGCAGGTTCGAGAGAAGGATAATTTAATAAGCCATAAATCAACAACAATATAATTAGCTACCAAGAACGCTAATGGCGGGTAACAATTTATAGTGCTGGATAGTTTTCCTGTTTTCATATTATTGGCTTGTTTCAGGGCCAGAAATGCATAACTTTCTAATTTTTGGATTATGACCATATATATAATTTTGGATACATTGTATATAATTTATATAGTTTTCTAACCCCTAATGCTCTGTTGGGTTCAAACCAGCTCACGTCCAACATTCAGTGCAAGAAATACCTACATATACATGCAAGATGTACACACACAGATAACTGTACACGAATCCATACACACCTTTAAAATACATACTTCTTGAGCGACGTAACATGAATATAAATACTGACAAACCTGATGTAAAAAATACTGCATTACTTTTAGGTCACTCATCTAACGTGCCAAATTTGTAACGATCGTGTTAAATGGTTTGTGCAAAAGGTCACTTTCCTTTTTTAAAACACTTTATATAAACCTGCAAAGCTGATGCCAGCTGAAATGCATGCTGTCATTAAACCTTACATTATTAATGGAAGTAAAACATATACTCACAGAAACAATACTCTGGCCCAGCTGTAACATTTACACTTGCTTTATGTAATGCAAATTAATGCAGCATATTAAGTTCTGTTAAAATGCTGGTGTTGCCAAGGTACGCAGTGTGAGTACTTTGTGTATAAGGCATCACCACACACACACACAAACAGTGATGTCAGTCTGGGATGTTGTTTACTCAAGCCTGACAACACATCTATCCATCATCACTGACAGGTGCTCTTAACCAGAGCTTTGTGTCTAGAAACCCTATTCATTCCCCTAACAGCCATCCCATTAAGGAATCCCTACCACTGTTTAAATGGAACGGTCCCACAGCGCCCTGGGCAAACCACAGGTACTGACACAATCAGGAGGATGACAATGGAATCAGTCCTGTAAAGTACAATCCACTTAACAGTGTTTTAATATAGTGTTTTCTCATACAGATGAGTAAAAAACTGGGAATATTATTTGAAATGAGTTTAATCTGCAGATGATTCCTTATTTGCTCAACCACATTAATCATCGTTCTAATTGGCTAATTAATCACCCACCGCAGTAACCTTTCCGCTAGGTGCTCCCAGCATTCATGGCTGTATGAACTGAAATTCCCCATCACTAGTATATGAGGTTAATAGATGCACACCCACACCATCCGATTGGCTTGCTTGGTTTGTGTTGTGCTGTATGTGTGTTTGTGTCCCTTGGTAACGCTTCAAATACACACATAAAATAAGCCTGAAACCTTTTTCTTCCAATATCCCAACATTTATAGTAGAAACGTCATTTAAATCACTATAAGCAAGCGTACTGTGAGATCTCACTCAATGGTAATGTTTGGGAAAAGCAATAAATCGAATATTTATGATAAATGTGTGAAATATCTCCACAATCATGTTAAACGATCTACACAATAACAGAGCATGCAGACACTATTTCAAAATGATTGTAGTACTTGTTAATGTTTTTTTTTCCTATCTATTGGAGAATCCTGCCACATTTTTAACAATTTCTGCTGTGGACCTCAATAACTTAAAATGTTGCATTTTGGAAAAATAGTTTAGCCTATCAAAACAGTTTGCTATATCGCAATCCAATCCAATAGCTCACTTACTGTATTGCATAACTCCTATGTAAACATTACACAAACACAGGCTTGGGACCTTCTGTGTTTCTCAGTTAATTTGCACTGGCGGTATGTGACATGCTTTGTGTTGTAGCACTAAACTGGATTAGACTATTGAAGACTTGAGCTACCACATCAATGCAAGCCAACATCGATTAATTCCTCTTTTTCAGCACATCTAATCCCATCTGTGAGACGCGCAGCTCACTGAATCCTGTACAATACGACTCTATTAGGTGGACACATAACTCCCCTTTCAAACCACAAGACAATGTATCAGAGCTCTGGACTAAACAGACAGTAAGAGTTTAGACAGGTCATTTGTAACAGTCTCAGTGGTGGGACTGTTTCAGTGGTCCGTTCAGTGCTCTACAATTACCTCTGATTTCTCATCCTTCCTGTAATTTTTTTTGCTGTTTTTTGTCTTGCTTTCCTCTCATGCCTTATACTTTACCATAATTTTTGTTCTAGTAAGAACTTTCAAAACAACATTGTTAACACTTTTGTTACTTAATTGAAACATTAACAGAACTTAACAGAAACATTCTTACAACCTGAAAATGTTAGCTAAATTGTAAGCTCATGTGTATAAGTGTGCAAAACACTAATTTTGTTGCATCTAAGGACAAAAACAGTTTGTCATTGTAATCGTATTGTGTCATTTCTAATCAGAACACAGTGTTTACTGATACAGTCAAAACCTGTGATTATAGCCAATTAGGTTTGGAGCTTAAATCTCTGTCCTTTTGGGACTGTGTGTATTTGTGTAAGGAAAAAAGAAGGAAATGTATTTGGCCTATCCATGCTTATCTCTGTGTGTTAGCTGTGCAGTGTGGCTGAAAGAGGATTATAGTCATTACAGATGTTTATCGAACTAAGGCAAACAGTGTGTGGGGCAGGTACACCATTGTGGGTCTAAATCCTGATTAAACAATTCTCATTAGGCCAAACAGTGATGTCTATTGGTTTTCCTCCAGCCTATTTGAACCTCTCCTCAGAGCCGCCCAGATCTATTCTGTCCACAATGTTTAAAGTCTCACAGTAGGCTGATAGACCTCTACATTTTTAAACAGAGGTTTCATTTGTGAAGTATTTCCCCAAAACAACCTGTGTTTCCTTTACCTCCACAATCCAGTTCAAGCAGTTGATAAATGTGATTGTATGAAGTATTTGAGTATTTGTATTAAATCACTGTCAGACTTTATATTGTAAACACACCTTTATTCTATGGTAATCTGTCTTATTACGCTGTTTAGAACTGGATGATTGTGTATATTTCCTGTTGACTGTGGCAGTACAATATATCAAATGATGGAAAGCGTACCACAACATTACACATCCAGACCAGTCTTACAGATGAGCATTTTAAAGCAGTGATTCAGCTGCTAACAGTGGTGGACCACCGCTAAACGCTAAAAAGAACAACAAACCCACATGATGGAGAATTGCAACACACCCATTCTATTGTGCCATTGCCTGATTTGCATAATTCCTCCTGTGTGTACAATACAAAAGGGAATTGATTAATGTGTGTGTGTGTGTTTGTGTGTGTCTATTTGTCTACTGTTCTGGATGAACCATTGCAAACCAGCTGAAGGTCACAAGAGTGCACCAGATTTTACTATTTCAAAGGATAAGTGGAGCTTGAAGCTATCTGTGAAAGAGAAGAGCAAAGAGGAGAGGAAAAGAGATCTGCTGAGCTGGAGTAATCAGTTCAGCATGGAAATCACGGCATACAGGGAGCGTCAAGGAAGTCTAGGAATTTCCGTCGCTGCACACTTGTCTGCAGTCACAGCTTTGAGTTTTTCCGTGGGGATGTGTTTGTGTCAGTCAAATCCTGCCTGTGTGTTTACTGTAATGCAACACAGGTGTTCAGTATGGTGGTTATTTTAAGTAAACAATTTGTCAAATAAATAAAAACACAAATACTGTCTTTAAACCTACTGTAGAGACAGTGTCTAAAAAGATACTAAACCTAGGTGTACAAATTCATAAACAAATGTATCCCTTCACTAACAGCTCTCCTCTCTCAGCCTGGAGGGGATGCATACAGCTTTAACTGCCTCTGTATGAGTATTACATATAAATACACTCCAACATACAAGAACTCTCACACTATGAAGGAAATATTTCTCCACTGGGGAGGGAGGGGCACAGAACGAGTAAGATGGCTGCCTCTGATAAAGATACGACAGATAAAGTATGTCAGATACATCACACAGATATAAACACACATACACACTCCTGTGAAATAGCTTTGCTATACAGTCCAGCTATCCGTGAGACCTTGCAAATTTGCTTAAATAAATATGCTTTTAAGATTTAAGTGGATTGTAATGGTATATCACATAGCACACATGGTGTGTCATTTTCGCAAGGGGTAAAAAGACCAATTTACTCAGCTGGGGTCAAAGGTAAATCACCAGACAGGAATCCACAGCTGAATGTGGCTAAGAGCAGAAAATGACCACTAGGTTATATCACCATTTTGACTAACTGACTCATTCTCCCCCCGCATGCACCCCCTCATACAGTAGTTTTGTAACCAACAGTAATCTGAAATATTGTAATATGCTGTTCTGAGTGGCCGGTAAAGTAGCTGTCAAGTAGCTAAACAGATATAAAGTAGCAATTTTATAAAAATAGTTTCTCAACCGCAACGATCAATCTTTGATTCATTTACATAAAAACGTTGGTCCAATGAGTTGTCGCCCCTCAAGGGGACGCTATGGAAATAAAAATCAAGAGGCAAAATGGAGCGTTGAGTTATTTTGTTTCAAAAATCAATGTGAGACAATAACTCTTGAGACTTTTGAAGCCAAACATAGAAACATTGACTAGGCTATGGTGTGGGGGTGAGGTGGTCGCACTGAGAGTTGAGGAGAATAATTGTAGAGGACTCTGTCATAACAAAAGTTGAATAGAGGAGGCAGCTATTCCACTGGCTAATATGCCCATTAGCGAGCAGCCATTACAACAGCTGAAAATAGCTGCAAGGAGCAACAAGACTTAAAATGCGAACTTTTAAACACAATACTTAAAAGTACATAAAGCCTCTGTAGAGAAAATGAACGCTGCGTCTTTCAACAGCACTAACGACCCACTTCTACCACTGTCAGAATTGTTATTGCGGTCGCAAAAACGCTGCTGCAATTTCTTTAATTTTACTGTCACTGACCAAGACTTGCATGCACGCAAACATAATTATCTTCTTCTTTCCAATGGTTGCGCTAATGCTGAAATGAATCTAGTGTTTGTCAAAGCTAAAGGAATGTTAATGCCGTGTCGGCTGGCTGAGGAGAGAGATGTGTGCTTTTCCTCAATCAAATAGAGCGAGTTCAGTCTAGTGGGCTGTGAAAGTGAAACCAAGAGTATTGATTAGGTTATACCATTTTGGTTCACCAACAAACTCAAACCCAGCTACTTTTTAATGGGAATAAGACAGTCTTGTCTTTCAACACCATATTATGGTCTGAAGTATGTGGACAACCCCTTCTACTGTTTTAAATAGGTTGGGCACCTTACAGTGAAGATAAATCTGAACAACTTATGGCTTCCAACTTTGTGGAAATGGTTTAAAGGGGATGGTCTTCTGTTCGGTTGTGACAAGACCCCTGTGCAGAAAGCAAGGTTCAAAAAGACATGGTTTACTGAGTCTGCCATGACTCAAGAACTGCAAAAAAGGCCAGACCTCAATGTTCAGCCAGGAAACTGATAAAGCTGAGGCAGATGACACACATTAGATTAGAACTTGCAATGCTCACATGAGTGCCACAGCTCAACGTGTAACTGTAAGGCCACATTTTCAGATTTCATAAAAACACAACCAGTGTCCTAAACAAACCGGTGTACTAAGCAAACACATTTATCCATACAAAACAAGCTTGTTTTAGCAGCACACAAGCTTTATGTTCAAAGCTGATGGCATTGTGTATTCAAAAGGGAAATCAAATATCAGACATTTAATGGTAAATAATCTATTGAAAATATCTGGTTTGCATTTCAACCGCAACTCTAGATGAGAACTCTGTTTATTTAACTAACAATAACGTACATTTCCCATGTTGGCTACGAATCTACTAGCTCCCACTTAGGTGTAGCCCTGCCTCAGGCCACAGACCAATTGAGCGATAAACAATAAATTGCCTGAGGTTCACATCCATACATCAACTGAATTCTGTGGTAAAGTGTCATTAAAACTACATTTCTTGGTGACCGTAAACAACCTACAATTAGACTAAACAACAACATAACATTTTTGTAAGTAATATTAATAAATGTAATCATTATTTAAATAGAAATTTAATAGAAATGTAGATCTGAAAACATATTGTACTCAGCTAAATAACATTATACCTACACACACACACACACACACACACACACACCCCTAACTCTACCTGAACGTTCCATCGCCATAGCAACAGCACAGCAATGCTGTAACTACAGCCAGTTTCCCAAGCTCACTATTGCTTATAGACCTAAACACACAGCAAGATAGCACAACAATTCAGCTTGCAGGCACAGTGAAAATAATTACTGTGGTATTTAAAGATTCATAAGTCTCACCATATAAATAATTTACCTCCTTCACTGTCCATTAGTGAATCCCTTGGCTTTTTAAATTGGCAGCCTGCAGATAAATGTGGGCTAAAGGAATATTGAGTATTAAACAGAAATGTATGTATAATAAAGTGGTCCCGTTAAGTACTTTGACACTTTAGCTACAGTTAAATGTGTGACTGCGTTTATATGCATTATGTAACTATCAAACCAATTGACATTTATGTGAATACCACACCCCAACATTTCATAAGAGTAAGTTTGTTAGCTTTTAAATGGAAAAACAATTGATGCATTGTTAGAACAAAACTCTCTGGAACATTAGTAAAATATGTTCATATTAATAGACATGAACATAACAAAACTAGCATAAAACTAGCTTAAAGCCGCTTGGTTTGATATTCTAATATTTAATACAATTATACAAGTCTTTTAAAGGTTAAAGAGTGTTCTATTATCTGGGTCCGCTGTATAACAGCACTGAATAAAGACAAGTGGAATGCCACTATTAACTATAAAGTGCACAGTTCCCTTCTGGAGTTTGTGTGTTTCTGTCCTCATATAAATGTCTGTTGTCATCGGGCTTTCTGAGAGCTTGATGTGAGCTGGCAAAAAAACTTCTGTTCAGAGAGTGTGAAACCATTTTCATGTTATCCTAGCCGCTTTTCAAAGGTCTGTGTGGCGATCAGTATGGCTATCTCTCTCTCTCTCTCTCTCTCCCTCTCAAGATTTCTTCAAGCTCCCAAGCACTTACAACTATTTTTGTCCCATGTATCAATCAATCCAATGCTAAAATATTAACACATGAGAGATGAGAAAGGAGTTGATATGAAATATGTAAAGACTCATTAGGACAGACCTACATACGATTGTCCATTTAATTAGAGTGAAGCAGCAGATGAGTGGAGATCTGTGATATTTCATCCGTTTCGTAGCATTCCAGCGCATGCCTGGGATGCTAATCAGAGCGCAAAGTAGTGAATGATCTCGTAATTGTTTCTCATTTGTTGTCTGTCCTCACTAAAGGTGGGAGGTGAAAAAGTAAAGAAATTAGTATTACAAAGAATTTTATTACTTTACAAAACCCCCAGTTATACCCTAGAACTGCCCTACTTCTCAATCTGTACTTTTTATCTCAGCTCTCAGAATGTTGACTAACGTAAAATTTCTCTGTTATCAAAACTGTTCTTGCAGTGGAACATTCTAACAATGTTACAGAATTTGAATACTGTTCTTATAGCCAAGCATAATTACTAATACATCTATAAACTTGACACTTTAAAGTTCCTAGTACATTTTAAACATTTTTGTTACTTAATGGAAACGTTCTTCTAACCTAATATTGGGACGTCAGTGCTCTGCCAGGTCATCGTGTCTGAGAGCGTCACCCGGTCATCACTACGTCAATCCACCACAGAAGGTCAAAGAAAATATAAACAAGTGGAGAGAAAGTGAGAAAAGAGAGTGACTTTTATTGGGCTAGGCAGCACACCAGGAGTCGTAGCATTTCCAGATGTGCCGTTGATCCCACGAGTGTGGCTGCCCCGCTGTCCGTCCCCATTAGAACGGAGCAGCACTCTTAAAGCGTTCACAAAGAGCAGACACCAACTCAGCCCCGCCACATTACCGTTCCTGGAAAAGGAGATGACATCATTGATTTTTCCTACCGAGTGGGCAGCGGGAGTAAGCGTTTCATTTCGTTAGGTGTTCCAGCTCTGTGACTGGACACGTTTCAAAACGAAAGCCATATCAAAAATCCTCCATCACTTTCCTTTTGGAAGCTGATTGAAAACAATTCTTGAGACACTAAGATGTAAACAGTAATAAAAAAAACAGGGTGGTAAAAAGGTATTTTCAGTAGGGATTGGTCAGTTATTTAACAAGAATCTTATCAGGTCTGATCGTCTGACACCGTTTAATCTGGCTGTTCCTTAATCATGACGTGGATTTACGAGAAACGAGTTCAATTTTGTTTTATTTGTGTTGAGCAATTTAGGTATACAAGCGGGATTAAATCAAATAAATTAAATCTGAAAACCATCCGATCCAAGCATCATCTTTTCGCTTTGCTACTGTATAACAGCTGCACTGGGAAAAGAACAGCATATTACCTAATCTTAATTTCTCATTCATCCTGGCTTTCTGTCGTGTTTTCCTCTCTCTTTAATAAGCAAACCACCCCCAAGCCAAGTGAGAACGGAGGGAACGCTCCCAGGGGTCTCCGGGTCAAGCGTGTGTTTTTCTACTTAGCAGTAAGATGTTTAACCACTGTTTAACCACATTTTTGATTAGCCCTCAGAAAAACTTCAACAGTGACATTTTCTGGGCTGGAATTGTAATGGCTGGTGGGAAAACAAAGAATGAGAGCAGGTCTCATAGTGTGAGAAAGCAATATGAAAACTTTCTGAGCCAGCTCTGTTTTGATTCTAAGCAGCATTGATATATTGGTCCACCAGCTTTGCTAACACCAGGATGGGCTAGCATGAACATTTTGTTGGGCTACAATGTTTTGTTCAGAAGCATTGGCAAAACAATGTATGGCTGTTGCATGTAAGAAGGTATAAGTATATGAGACAGAAGGGAACTGCCGTTAACCTCTATATTAACTTCCTAGTGAATGTCTTGACAGACAGCTGGGAGTAATTATTTGACGCTTCCTTTTAAACTTTTAACTCTGGTCAAGGGAAGCTGTGGCAATAACAGTTTGAAGGAACACAAATAACACAAAAATGATACATAATACAATAATATTTTTCTTCATATTGCCCTTAATATTCTTAATATTATTATAATTTAACAGCAACAACTTATTTTATGATTTTGAAAGAAAGAAAGAAAGAAAGAAAGAAAGAAAGAAAGAAAGAAAGAAAATAGAAAAGTCATTAAAACACTATTTTATTTATGAATGTTTTTTCCGACTGAGCACCTCCCAAAGGTCAGTCCACACACACACACACACACACAAAGATCTTTGCATAGATGCAGGCACAGATGGGAACTTGCAAGGAAAGAGTGTGTTCTTATGTTTACATAAATGGAAAGTTGACATCATCACAGACCACATAAATTAGTGTTGTGTGACACTTACGCACAAACTGCACAGTATCATAAAGTCACAGCCTCTCGTCTTTTGTATGAACAAACAGTAAGCAACTAACTAACTAACTAACTAACTAACTAACACATTTCTTTTATCGTGTTTAATATGCTGTAGCGTGACACCACAGTCACAGTTTAGAAACACACACACATTCATTACCAAGCTTATCGACAAACATACACCACACAAACCTAATTTTAACACAGCATATTAGAGGCTGGCCGTTCATTTATTAAAAGTAAACACAACGTTAAAGCCTCTGCAAAAATGCTGATAATTACAGAGATGTGAATTAATGATGGGCTGCTCGTTTATTCACACTGAACATTTGCTTTAGAGGGCGATGCTTAACTGTTTACACTGCATACAGTGTGCATAGATTAATGGAAGCCTTTTGGTGACGAGACCTGAAACAGTCTGAAGGTTTATGGTCAATTTAATGACTTATGTTCTCATACACACACAAGATACTTGCATGATTTTTGTTTTTTGACACGCAGCAATTGAACTGTGCAACACAGCATTCCAGTCTATTTCAGTCTACCTTTAAAGAATTCCAGTCTACCTTAAAACCCAGTTCTGTCTGACAATGGCACATGAGACTATGTTGATCAACACATACCTTATATTTATTTAATTTGAACTTAAATTCACAGGATCTGTGACAAAATAAGATTGGAACACACCCTACAAATAAGAATTTTCTTATGAGTCCCAGTCTTCAAACAAAACAAAGCGTAACACTTTGCCCCCTCATCATTCGACCCAGGACTCATAATTAGTCATAAGCAAGTGTTTAAAGCTGAATATTTGTTTTTTTTGCCTTGAGGAGGTCTGTACCAAAACAGTCATTCCCCAAATACTGATACATGTGGCCCTTCCTGATACATGTTGACTCCATGCGTCTCCAAAAAGTGATTTTAACCACAAAACTCTCTGCCTACTTCACTACACAGACTATTCCGAATAAATCTGCCTCGTCTCTTCAGAGAAACTCCTAAACCAGGCTAATTTATCTTCCCCTCACACTATTAAAGGTCACTGGCCTCGCAGATAGAGCTGCCGGGCCGATGAATGATGGAAATGTGGAGGTTGACATTCTGTTGGCCGATTAACTTAAATGTGCAGATTTGTTCATGAAATTAAGGTGACACAGCAATGCAGCGGTTTGTAGTTTCATTTTAAAGAACAGCAGTTAAAGTCATGAGAGCTTAAGTGATTTTTTTTTAAAGACAGATTGTATTTTACACCGCCGATACAGCTACTTTAAAAAAGTCCAAAAAGAAAAATCTGTTCATTTGCAAATGTAATACTTCGGTTGCCATGGCATTTTAGTGAAGTTCCTTGTCATTATCTAACGTGTCAAATCATCAAAGCTAAGAACAATCCCAACGTTTCAATCTCCTTTAAAAATTCACATGAGGATGATAATGCTAAAGAAACATTATCCACAGACTCGGTTGGGCTCCCACTGTGTGCCCATTAGTTTCAAGGCCCGGCTGATTCTCTGCACAGCGGGTCACTTAAAGTGGTGTAACGATGTGGTATGAGGTAAAAATCATGGGGTAAAAAGCAAACCAAAGTTTGAAACCATTATACCCCTCAACACAACCGCAAAAAACCTGCCCAGTGTCGACTTTAAACACTCACACACCAACACAAACAAAACACAATGTAACCTTATCAAAAGAATCAATTTATAGCTACAAAAATACAACATATACAGGTTTACATTATAACTACACTACAGTATTGTCAATACCCAAGTAGCTGTAAGAAAATAATCATATAAGTTCAGCCAGTGCAACTCGCCTTCTCCAAACACAACGTCTCATTTCCCCATAACCTACTTTATACTGAATATAAATTTGCAAACCTCTCTTGATCCCTGAAAGAGACGAGCAAGAAATGAAAGCCGTTTATCATTCAGGGTAAAAAACTCCAGATTCATTTCTGGAGCTGTTTGTCAGAGCAGAAGGGTCAGATTTCAGGAGTGTTCAGTGCTTTTATTAACTGTATCAAAGAAAACTGTGTGAATGACTGTAAGTGACAAAATCACAAACTCACAAGATCTCACATCTCCACAACACAAGGAAAGGCCAGTGTTGCTACACAACAGACCCACCATGTCCACCACCATAGTTGTCATGTTATTTACTGACAACTTTCATACACATAACATATCACAATATACAACATATTTTAGGTTAAAGCAGAGAATTATGAGTTCCTTTACCAATGTTCCAGAAAATTAAAGTTAATTCATTAACCATTCAATGTAGATTTTTTAAATACAACAATACAATTTCCTTCTAGGTGCTGTTATGTGAACTACAGTAATTGTTATAATGCCTGCTGTCTGCTGTTAAACTAAAATACAATCAATTTGTATGAAATAGAAAAATTGTACAAAACAGCACTGTAGCTGTACTGTAAATAAAAACACACACTTGAACAACAGGCCCCAGACACACACACACACACTCTAGTATAACTCAAACGTTTACACACACTGAAACAGTATGCCACAGACACACAGACACTGGAATAACATGTCAGACTCACTGCAATAACATCCCGCATTACGTACTGTACATGCTGGGACCAAAGCTTTTCAAAAATGTATTTTAGGTTCGATATTTTAGGAGCAGAAACTAGATCATTGAGCAAATATCCAGAAATCACACCTCAACAGCTGCGTGTTGAAATTCTCACAGTCTGACATCTGTCTGTCTTTTCTGAAATCTCATGGACAGCCTCATTGGCCCTTGGAAAACCCATAGAATTTTCTGGAACCTGAGATCAGGGACAGTTGCCGAGTGGCACAGAGGGGTAAACAACACAACACACACTGCCCTCAGAGTCAACAGTGTCTCATGTCACACCCCATCCCATCAGTGCCTCTTCAAAAACACACACTTATGTCATGTAACAAGCAGCCAGCTTTCGCTTTGAGCTTCTCACTGGCACTAGTTCTTACGAAATTGGCCTAAACAGTGTTTACTTACTGTATAAACCAGTCTTTCTCCAAATTAGTAGTGTGAACGAAAACGAAGAAACATTCTGTTAAAAAGCAGTACTATGATTTCCATGCTGGATACAAATTGTTAAAAAACTGGATACAAAAAGAACGTTCCTCAAATGTTTTGTCCTGATTTTGAAGGAAAATATGAAGAGACCTGATAAAATACTTGGAGTATTTACTGATACTTTTTTACACAGATATTGTTTAACATGCAGTTAAACAATAATTAAGACTTGACATGACACAAATTATCAATTATATAGCTAAAGAACTAAACTGTATATTTTCTCACTCCAATTTATGAAGTGTCAAAAACCTTTTTAAAGTAACTTTTATTTTATCAAGCACGGTACTGGAAAAATTGCACTAATCCAACAAAATGCAGCTTTCAAGTCAAGCACGTTCAAGGATCTATTTTTCAATCTCTCTATTTTTCTCTCTAGTCTTTTCAGCCCCTGAATCACTTTGTCTGAAATGTAAGTACAGCCAAAATCTAAAACTGTGTCGCGCACACCATCAGCTACTGCTACTGCAAAATACGCAGTCATTTTTAGACTTCATAATAGCACAGGTTTTCACGTTAAACACACCCAGATGACCTAGATTGATCAGCCGTCTAATTTTACACACCCTAACCCGAGCGTAGAAAGGTGAGTGTTTTCACAGAACCTATAAATCAAAGAGGGACTGTACAGAAGGAAACTTCTACATTATAATGACGCTTCAATACAATACCAGCAGGGCCTTTTGTTTACAGAATATTTTATCCATATATCATTTTAACCAGCCAACAACCTGCTAACACATAATTAATACATGCCTCATATCAGGTTATTAATCACATCTAAGAATTCAGCCTGTACTCAGCCCTGCAGTGGGGTCTATGTTAAGAGACTACACAATCCCTGTAGGTCAGCACATTATAAGCTTTACAGTGATAGAGTATAACAATTAACTTACGGTCGGGAAATAGTGCCACGAATCTTATTAAATAGAATTCTCCCTTAAGGAGCAAAGCTTGGCAACAAAGACATCACAAATTATGTTTATGACCGTCTAAGGGAAAATCATAAGTCCTTATCTGAAGCCATCTGACCTGTTGACAATTGGCAGGACTGCTTCAGTGACTCTCAACACATTTTATAAATGTGCTATCAGGCAAATGCAAAAAATGCTTATGATGGAACTAAAGGAGTATGCATGCTTCCAAAGTGATGTTACAGCAGTCTTGAGTCTTTCAAAAAGTGCTCTACACTTTCAATAACTAAAAGAACATAAATCACAAACTCTTAGCTGTGCATCCGCCATTTTACACACATATGAGCAAATAAAACATTTCAGCAAAACACTGTGTTTATCTTCATATAAGAAATGAGAGAGGGTGACCACTCCAAAAAACAAGTGTGGTACGCTGCCTCAGAGTTTTCCAGAACACCACAGCAGCTAAGCAAGTAGAGATGCTTTTCATAAGACTGATCACAGGTTACAGAATCCATCACACACAAAACACTTTGGGTGTGTGTGTGTGTGTGTGTGTGTTGACCTGCTTTGTTTGTTTGTTTTTTGTTTTCTTATCTGACTTTGTTTCATTTTTTTAATTGATGCAATACCATTTTAATGTCTGCAAAAAATAATTGAAACTACTAAATTTATCTAAAAACAGTATCTAAAAACAGTATTTTTAAAAGCTGCTATTTTTATCCTCTAAAAAGTTGAAGGCACTATAAATTATGTACAGCAAACAGCCTGTTTGCAGTTCATCTGTCAAAACAAAATCAGCACCACTTAAAACTGCAACCATTTGCTATTAGAATTACTTTACTTCACATCACACTGGCTGTGACTTACACAAACACACAATACATGCAAACTATTATCTATTCTCCACTGACAACCAGTTAATTACCAGCACACAACAGATCAGCATATTTCCATGAAGAAATCATCGTAGAACTGAAAGTGTTTTCATTTCTAATTGCTTTTATTGACTTTGCTTTCAAGCTTTGTTGGATCATCAACCTATACAAAGAAAATAAAAGAGACTTAGAGCTCACAAAGTCCATCATATACATTTTCTTTCTAATACTAATAATAATTAGAAAATAATTATTTCATAATTGCTTTATTTGGAATTAAAGATTTTAAATCAGGTTTAAGAAAGCAGTAGACATTGTACACATCCACAACACCTGCAGACTGTGTTGCCAAATTAATATATTGCTGCTTTATGTAACCACATTAAACAGAGTTACTCATATTTTAAATGAATCACGGTTTACAAGTGAACAGTTTCAGAATCGACTTCACGAAAACAGGATATGAGAAACGTTGACTCAGCTGGCGTGAACTGACCGCTCAAAATCAGCATGTTTTATGATTAGTTAATTGCGGCCGCCATACTCGTAATCTTGATTGTTTATTTAATTGCTTGTGCAGCTCCACTGCGGAAAATGCTGACAAAGTTTGATGCTGCCATACCGAGATCACAAGCCCGGAGACAGGACAAACTCAATAGTGCATCAGTTGCTGATCTAGCATGAATGGCAACTACAATACACACCAGTATTACTATCGCTGTCATTATGAGACAAGAAACAATGATTTCTGATGTTACGTTCTAGACAAGCAAGTATAAATACTGAAACTGATTAGATATTAAAAACTCACTGAGGCATCACTGAGGTAAACATCACAGTTCAAGGTGTTTTAGAATTATATTTCAATAGAACGATCATTGCACCATCCATCATGGTGGCAGAATATTTTGGGTTGATTCAGAAACCCCCTTCATTCAACAGCCTGCCTGTGGCTGCTCTGTGGATGTGACAGGATCCGTTTCCATGGACACGCCCAGCGATGTGTGTGCCATTCAGCTGTGATGGAGTCAGCTGGTGAGATGCGAGACTTGGCGTATCAGAAAGTGCTACTTTATTACACCAGTTGAACCTCAGGGTTCAAAGCCTGTCTGATTATCTTACCACGGAGTCTGATGTTCGATCCTTGTTGTTATCTGATGTCGTGTTGATTCATCTGTGCCAAACAGGCGGGAGACAGAGGATGAATTTCACTATTAACACAGTGGAAAATACATCTGCAGTCAGTCATTTAGCTACATCAAGCAAACATAAGGGTGCCGGCATGTATTCACAGAGAAAACCGCTTTATTACTCATCTAGACTTTAATATCTTGTTTCCAAGACAACCGTGACAGTGAACGTTGGTGCCGATCAAGGACAAAACATAGTGTGTATAGGAAAGTGGCCATAGGGCACTCTGATCTGTGTTCTGTTCTCTGAAAAATAACACTGCAGTACGCCAGCGACCTCGAATCGAAACACTTCACTGCACAGCAAGTCTAATTAGGTCCTTAAGGACGGTGTCCGCTAGCAAACCAGCAAAAGAAATTGTGCGTCAAATGAGTTTACTTCTTCAGTTTGTCGAAATGTTTGGTGGCTCGCTCCAGCACCCGACTAAACCAGATGTGTGGACTTCCCTTCAACATTGGTTGTTAAGGCAATCTTACTGGGTTGGGATTCTCAAACAAACAGAATAATAGCAGAACACGATCGAATGCTGCATCTTCTACTACTGTGGGCTATTATGAAGATGTCAACAAGGGCTTCTTGTGTATCAAGTACTGAAATATAAAATATAAAGTGTCTAGACATCAGCTGTCTTTTATTATTCCAGCACGACAATATATTTTGTACGGTTAAGCAAAGCTGCACAAATCGTATCTTTTTTAAAGGGCTGTGCAATGCCAAAATGTCTATCTACTCCAGACAGCACAGAATTTAACATTTAAGTGATGCTTAAACCAGCCCTGTGGCTCAGATTCAATTCTCTGACAGTGTTAAAGGCAGTAATAATGACAACACAAAATGCAAAGAAGGCTGCTTTCAACGGGGAAACAGAATTTGATCGTCTTCTGTAACAGAATTTCATTTACAGAAGGTTTGAAAGACAGATGTGACACTTTCTGTTTATTTTACACTACTGGCTTGTGCCCTTTTCTTAATTATGACAATAAAAGAAGTGATTTATAAATAGAAAGCGAATGAGAACATGACAGTTATTCTTTGGCTAAAGAGGGGATGAAAGCATTGCAACTTTACAGCCAGACACAAAATCCAACAATTACTTTAAGATGGAAAAAAACTTTAATGCTGTCAAACATACATTTGTCATCATCTGAGACCTTTAAAACATAGAGTGATAAACATTTAACAAAGACAAAAGCACCACAGACGCACCACAATAAATCTATGCTCTACACTACAACATGGGAACTAGCATATGGAAAAACTGAGGCTGTATATAAATGTTTGTATCTAAAATATGGTTACATTCTGCCAATAAACCAACATAAGCAATTTCACAAAGTATTAGATCCTGGAAAATCAATTTACGTTACATCAAGTCTTAAAACAAGATCTGTCAACAAAGACTGAAACGATAATTGTGGCCCCTGATCTCTAAATATAAAAAAAAACCAATGCAAATATTGTTTCGGATGAGTACACAAACATTGAAATTCATTAATTATTTAAAACTCTTTAAAACAACTCCACCACAAAAAAAAACAGGAAGACATCAGTTTGTAAGGAACAGAAGTTCAACTGCTCACAAGTTCACAAGTTCTCTAATGCCATGACTAATTGTGAAAGCTTGTTCTGAGGGTGTGTTCATAAGGGGCTTACAGAGCTTAAATCTCCAATCCAGATGGCAGAATAATGTATGCTGGCTACAAAACACCACATACGGACCAGAAACACCCACCAACATGAAGGAAAGAAAAAACAGCGAGCAAAAAGGTGAACGGGAGATGAGAGAGGTTTAGAGAAAATGAGAGGGAAAACCATTGGGTAACCGTGAACTATTAGGACTTTAAGTTAGTGATCATATAATAATTATAACTGGTTAAGATACAAACATCTGGCCTGACCAACAATCAGGCTGTGGTGATCGGCTGAAACATCAAACACACGCCTTCTGAATAATTGCAACACAACAATGTCCTGTCAAAAATGTGTGGTGTATGGCTAACACCCTCACAGAACCCTTAGCTTATGGATAATTTCCAAGGCCTTAAAACAAGATACAAGACCCTTTGGAGGGCATATTATATTTTCTACACGCATCCAACATCTTCTGCTGAAGTACGTATCAGATTCACTGAACTCACTGTTGATGTTTTTAACAATTTAAACTTTCTGTGATTCCTCAGACAACACCTCTAAACAGTTTGTGTTGCACCACAGATCTGTGCACTGGATAATGCTATAAAACCTCTGCTCATGAAAAGTTAATATTTCTGTTAAACAACGCGAAAAATACTGATAATATGTAACTCTCATTACACCTTGTTTACCATGATTTATATATTTTGTCTTAATATTACAAAGTTAGTATTAACCCAAAACTATATGACCAACACGACTTTTGCTAAACACTGATAAATAGGAATAAAAATTCAAACATACTGGTCCAGTTCACTTTTCTACTGAAGGAAGTGAGTAACAGAGTATGTTAGTGTGTCACTGGGTCAGAACCCAGTCATGTGACTCAGGTTAACTCACACTGTCCAATAAGACAAACAACAACAGTTATATTAACTGTGATACATAATGAAACAAAGTACAACTGTATAGTACAACTATACACACACACACACACATTTTACTATATATCACATACAGTAAAGCATGCACATGTCAGCCAATCCGCTGTTTGTTTTACTGAGACTTATAGATTGAACTGCAAAACATACCCGCCCTCCTTAGAGCTACATTTCCTGCTTCACAGCTCTGCGGAGCTGCAAGAATAATCATTCAAATGAAGCTCTCATCCTTGTGAAGTGAGTGTCATAACAAGTGCAGAGAACAGGAGAACTTCTCTGCTGAGTTAATACAGCCCTAGTGGCTTGGCTTTGATGTGCAGCGCACCAGCGAATGCTTTGAGAGAATACAGTGTCACTGCTCTGTTACTTACACCACATGCAGTAATTTGGCTTAGCAGAGATTAGCCATAAACTAAAACATTATTTAAAGAGACTTCTTATATAGAGAAATTTAAAATATGAATATAAATATTAACAGATTAAAATATCAACAATAACAACTGTGCTTTTAGTACTGGTCAAAGTATTGGTCAAAGAAGTTAACAAGGCTTCAGTTTTTAAGCATTTACTTAATTTATTGTGCTAAGGAAAACACAAGTGAGTGGTTTTCTTGTAAATATTGTTATATGTTATTTGCTTCATTTTAATCGCATTAAAGACAGTGACAAGTCTATTACGAAAAAAATTTCATTTTCAATGTACTGTGCCATGTTTGTTTACATTTTCTTGACACATAATTGTTTATTACAGAATGATCAGTGCTTGCGTTTCCTGGGATCAAACCCACAACCTTTTCTGCTGTTCTACTAATTGTGCTACAGGACTAGACCTTCACAACACGCTCTTATAGATAAATCTGATATTTTGTGTTGAACTTTCACTTTAAAGCATAGCTGTTGAAAACACCTTCACTGAGCTAAGCTGAAGCTAACATTTGTCATGGTGAGAGAGTGCAGCATGTTTCACAGTCACAGTGTGTTGTGACATGTTGCCAGTGCTAGTGAGGGTCTCGAACTTCCTGTTGCCCTGCAGGGCTCTCATCTGAAAGGAAAATGACATGCCACATCTGGTCAGTACCAGTGACACGTCACGGTCCGAAACTTAGATCCTCTCGCCCAGCACCAAACACCCCTGTGTCCTGCTGCCGCTTTTATCTGATCCGAGGTACATCTATCCTGTATCCTTTTATACCACATGAATTTTCTTTTCATTGCGTGTTCCCTAAGATGGACAGCAGATCTTTTTATGGACGGAACTGACAGGAAAGAATGGCTCATTGTTTTTCCTGCCTGTCAAAGACACTTCATTGCGCCCTTGAAGCTTTCACAGCTAACAATTTTAGGTTGTAAGAATGTTTTCCTAATGTTTCCAAACATGCACCAAAATTTTGAATGTTCTAGAAATCATTCCACCATTAACTTTATAATATATATAACAAATTACTATGGTTACAGCAAGAATGTTTTTAATAACTGTAAGAGAAATATTAGAAACGTTAGCCAACATTTTGACATGGTTCCCTGTTCACTGAGTTGTCATTTAGTGTTTAAGCAAGTTGGTAGTGTTTGGATTTAGACTGTTTTTGTAAATCTAAACCGTGTTTCTGTTATGGAAACTCATCTCTTTGCACCAGGAACCGAATCCAGGCTTGGGGTCATGCCTGTGTCCTCAACTGAAGACTTGCTTGGTGGACTGGGTGGTCTGTCAATCAGACTGGGAGCCACAAATAAGGATCTGAGTGCATGGCAACCTTCTCTCAGGACCTAACAGTGTCCCAACACAAACAGCAGGAGGAATGCAAAGTTCTTCTGGTACAATGAGAGAACCCAGGCCCACAAGATCTAAAAAGCAGATACGAGGTGCCTCATACTGTAGGGATTATGAGTAAATTAAAGTTACATATTTAAACCTCTTGTGAAGAATAACTTTGAGAAAGAATTCCAATAAGCGTATCACAACGCTCGATTTTCCATTTTCTAAGACGCCAAGAACAATAATTTTATTTTACAATCTACATCAGAGCCAAACAAACATAATTTATTCAAACTAATCCAAATATACAAAACCTAATTTTGCCTGAATCCAAACCCATCTCGCTGAGAAAGTGCAAAGAACAAATTTGAGCTAGAAATACCTTCAGCCAAGACACGAAGCATCACAGACAGCAATAAACTGACTGAAGTGCAACCGAGATCTGAAAGATGAAATTATCCCCCTGGCTTTATGGTGTTGTAATGCAAGATTCTGTACTGATCTGACATTTAACAGCTTTGTTCATCCAGCAAACGTTCAAACCCATATGCGCTAGAGGACACGTTGTCACTGCAACAAACCGCTGTTACGTCTTGTCAGAATTGTCTGTCCTTCAGTCTTAAATGAGGTTCTGCTGAGAATACAGTCAGTCAGAATTCATTAATAAACTCATGTGGCTTTTTCATATGGGAGCTCTTCTCGTGACTGTCTTGTTAAGGAGCAATCTTGTTTAAAAGCCTCAGTTTTGTATGGTTTTATATGAGGTAAAGGTCAAAAACCTCTCAGCTCCTTAATTTGGGCTGTAACGCAAATAAGGAGTATTGTGTTTATATAATGGCCTGCTTTGATGTCAGGGTTACATGCAACCTGTGGCACAATTGAGTTTTTTAGTCATTTCATAGTGTAGGAAAATAAGCTTCAGTGTATTTCTGTTTAGGCAATAAAGATAGTTGCCTCTTGGCTAAGCACTTTGGTTGCACTTACTCCCCATGTTCAAAGCAAACTAGAATCAAGCATCACGGAGTGTTGCTTTAGATGTGAGGCATTCTGGGTAATTTAGAGGATACTGAGATGAGCAAGTTTACAAAGGATCAAGCAAACTTAAGCTCTGGTGTCAAGATAGCTGCGCCTTCCAGTGCTTCTCAAATAGTACATATGAACCCTCTCTCTCTCTCTCTCTCTCTCTCTCTCTCTCTCTCTCTCTCTCTCTCTCTCTCACACACACACACACGCTCACACGCTCACACACACACCCTAACCACACAGTTGTTAAAGTGAAATGTGTTCAAACCAAGTCTAAAAAGAACCGCTTCACAGTGACCTCATTCCTGTGACCCCAGCCCAGTCACTGACTGGACCCCCGAACTGGAACTGTGAGGGTCTGCTACAGAGGTCACAGCTTATCGAACGAGGAATTTGGTTGTTCTAACTTTTTACGCTTTCAGAGGACAAATATGATTTGGTTTTGTTTGGCCTGTGGCGTGACATTATCAGCTTCAGGAATGCCTGGTGTTTTTTACACCAAGAGTTGAAGCGAACGAGCTGTTAGCGTGTTAATGTGGGAGTTCTAACACAGATACTGCACTCACAGGGCCTCCGAATTAAACTTTAACTTTCAAAAGCTATTTTAACTTGTGTTTTTAATCTGCCCTGATCTGGTCCACTTTGCAGTTTATTTGAGCCAGTAACTGCTCACTTAGACTGGAAGAAGCGTCTGACAGCTGTATTATGTGGCATTTAGGGTTGGGTAAATCTAAAATTGATGATACAACAATATTAGGCCAGTGTGGAAAAACAATAACCTGCCCGAGGCTGAGACACATAATGGCATAACCTATAACTCCAAAGAAAATGTAAAAGTCCAGCTAAATAACTTTTGTACAACACTGGGAATGTAACATCCTTTTGGACGGTAGCTATTCAAATATTTAACACACCCCAGGCAAACCAGTCCAATAAGCAATGACAACCAACTATAACTGGTTCCTCCAGAGTCTTGAGACCAGTTTTAAGGAGGCAGACATACAGTTTTGCATTAAGAAGTTCCTACCGGCCTGTTTATTTAGTAAATCACCTCCCATTGTTGGCCAACACAGCATACTTTTCACTTCACAAAGTAATAAAGCCTCTGGCCTTTGGTTGCCATGGAAAATGACCCTCTCAGGACTGTTTACCAACAGTGGACTGGACTAGTAACCTATGATTTACTGACCCACGAATAAGAGAAAGGGAAGAAGTGAATGCAGATAATCCCTAGGTTGTTATATTGACAATGTTGCATTGCTAATTAAAAGAAAGACAGTAAACAGGGAAAGGCTAGCACAAGCTTCCTGCCAAATATGAATCAGGAGTCATCGAGATCCAGAGAGAATTATCCAGAGAGAATCCTCCGTCATTGAACTATACAGACTGAGGGAATAGAACAAACGTGAAGAGCAAAATATATGCATTTTTCAAAAGACATTTGCAAAAGTGTGTTTTTGCATTCAAATAAAAACAAAATTCATAAACTGCAACAGAATTCAGAGACTTTTTTTGCTTGTTTTGTTACTTAGCACGGCATCTTATAAATAACGTTTGTGGTGGGACAACAAGCATTAAGTGTCACACAATTAGGCTGATGGAAAATTAGCACATTTAAGTTTATTTCATTACCCACTAACACATGTGCAAACATGCCAACGCATGATTTTGTTTGCCACAACAAAAATACAATCTATAAACTCCAATAAGAGGACTGCTGAGACTGCTTTTATTTTTCTCCTAGCCTGCTACGTTAAGCCAAAAGATTATGGGATTTAATATAACATAATTCCAGTCATAATTCTATTTTATAAACTCCTAAGCTAATTTGCTAAAAGCACATTATGACTATTATACTTCAGCACACAAACAAATGAAATGCAACAGTGTCTCTTTAACACTTAACTTATCAATACACAGGGTAGATCTAAAGGCAGAACCAATTATTCATCCACGTGAAACAGAGAGTTCTGGTCATTTGTGTCATTTCAGATGAATGGCCATGTGTTAATGCTGGTCGTAGGCAATAGACCAAACCACGTTTTCTCAGAAAATGTTCCTATAACAGGTACATTTCTCTAATCTTTTTAATACAGTCATCTGAGTCTAAAGACAAGGAAGCTAAAATTGTTTTTTTTTTGTGTGTGAGTGGGAGGCAAATTTGAGAAATGACTTAGAAAACCATGTCAAGAAGAATTCTGTGACTAATTGTTATAATCTACGCGTTTGTTGTAAACAGTAAAAACTAAACAGAGGCTATTCAAACCAGTACCAAACCAGCAGACCTGTGACCCCTACACCATATCAGGGGAATGCCGTCACGCTGACAAGCCAGATGAAAGTGAAAATAGTAACAGTGGAGCACGTGCATTTTCTGGCAATGCAATTACTCATTGTAAGCCTGTTTGCTGGGGGCACTGCTGGGCAGGGAAGCCCCTTCGGGTTGTGCCCAGCCACAAAGACTACTTATGTTGCAGAGCGCGCTATTAAGGGAGGACGGCTGCCTCCATCAATCACCCCCTGTGAGCAAACAGAACTAACATTAGACCACTTTCTGAAATTTTACTACCCCATACACAGTTAAACAAACTGGTTAACTGCAGCAAACGATAAATCTATTGATTCACCAATGATATCACAAGAATCTATTACAGCCACAAAGCAGTAGTGTAGATGTGAGGAACTGTTACTGGCTAATAGTCAACCCTTTTATTAAATTCATTGCCAACAAAAATCTGCATTAGAGTTTCGTTTGCCATACAAATTGCATTCGTGGCTGTCTAATAGGTAGGAACACATAACAGACATTTCTTATTTTCTGGGTTGATTTGTAAAGGTAAAAATTGTAAGTCTTACATAAAGCTAAGTCTTACATTCCTGTTGGTAGATGGAAGCAAAAATCACATTTAAATAGCTGGAAATACATGTGAAAAAATACAGGTGATACAATTTTTCCGATTCTGTGAGTCTGCTTAAAAATGCATTACAGGAATTTCCTGACTTAAAATTCAGTCCCAATTTCAGACACTTCATAAACAAAGCATTCCTCTTTTTAACAGAAGCTAGGTCTTTGATTGATTAATGATTGATTAGCCCATCGGTGACACTGATACATAGTAGGACAAGTATGTCCAAAGGCTTAAATCCTTGTTCCACGCTGCTACATATCTCCCAGCAACAACTGGCAGCTCAAAATGTTCTCTGATGGCTGCAGCTCTTCCTGCACGTCTGTCTTGTGTCAAAACCCCCTGCGACGATCAAACAGTGTCCTTTTCAAACGCCTTACCCCCACCATTCATATCCCTACTGGAACACTCAGGACGTGACACCCTGTTTATTGCCTCCCTTTTGCACTTTTTCAAAACCTTTTTTCCGTTAAGTGAGAGCCAGCTCTTTTTCCATACACCTTCCGACCGTGAGCAACAGAAGCTTCCGTTTTGATGATGACAATCGTGGGAACTCTCAGGAGTGAACGTGCCTACGGTCCAAATTGTCCATGGCTCTCTGCATCAAACATTGATGGTGTATTAGATGAAAACACATTATAAAATCAGTCATTGAGAGGCACTCGTCAAACAAAACTAAATTACGAAAGATGCTCAACATGATACAAAATATAGCACTTCAAGCAGACCTTGTTACACAATCAAATGGCATTTTAATCAAAAGGAAATTAATGTCAATAACGATTCAATGTATTCACCCTACACTAATCTTTTGGTTTTATCCGTGTGTAAAACATCTAATTCCTCTATGAGAATACTGGTGTAAAGTAATACTATTAAATCCAATCTGATATCCTGAGCCAAAGTAGAAAAACCTCTAATGTTAGTGGGCCGGTTCTTGTATATATCAATTCCACCTGTCTAACCGGGTCAGTGGTATATTAGAACAAAACAAGAGGCTCTTTATTTCTGCCTGTCACAGCTGAGGCAGGAGACCATTCAGGTGGGAACTCTAAAATATTTGGTTACCATTTAAAAGCCATCCGCCCGGCGCACAAATCGCCCTCAATAACTCTACATTAAGTCAATCTAAGCCGTCTAAGGAGACTTTTTTAAACCATGAAAAAGAACACAGTTAAGAACTGTGAAAAACAAACTCTGCTTCTATAGCTGAAACCAGATGAATTCTCGGCCATTCTCAATTCTTAATCCTTTTTATGGGGTATGACGTACAAACACAGATGATTACGACAGCGCTCACCTACTGTGCAATTTCCTTTTTCATTTTCAAAGAATGCATGTGATTTTTTTCTGAGGGGATAAAGGAAAGCGAAAGTGGTTGTGATGCAAATGCTTATGAGGACAGAATTATACAGAACATTATTACACAATGACACCTTTTCACGTTTTGCATGTAAAAGAAATGAAAATATTAACTATAAAATGACTTTAAATCACCTTAAACATACGAGTCGTTCTTAACATGTATGTTAATATACCCCATATGCCCACTTTGTGGAACCCTGTGCATTTGTCATCACTTATAAAACATGTTGATGTTGATACTGGTGGGAGTGCTCACCTGCAGTTCTGTAGTCTATCCATCACAAAGAGATAAATGAGTTTGCTTTGATGCGCTGTTAAAACATTTGCTGGGATGAGCAGACAACTGCGAGTTGATATGGCCATTGAAAAGGAAAGCGTGCTAACAAAAGCATATTCCATCCCATACTCTCACATGTGATATATAGTACAAAACTATATCAGACATTAGAGTTAATATGAATGTGTTGCACAAAACTGAGTCAAAATGAAGCATGTCGAAATAAACAAAGAACACTTATGAAGGTATATCAGACATTATAAGCCTAGAATTAGATTAGAATTAGAGCGCCGAGTGGGAAATGAAGTAGTCGTTCCATTTTGGGAGGAGTAAAATTTACACACGCCGGTTGGACAACCACATGCACTTACACTCCTTTTTTGGAGTTTATCTGGAACCTTTTTTCTCCAGACAATATTTTAAAGATGAGGTTTCTATCCGTTCTGAATCTAAAACCTGGGGGGCATTTACTCGCTTTCATGACTGGTTTCAGATCCAGCCCGTAATGTAGTCACCAAGTTTAAATACCCTTTGACTCTAGTGGCACATAAGACAAAAAAGCATTGCTTCATTATTATTTCAATTAAATTACGTAACTAGCTTTTTGCATGGTTTGTATGAGATATATGGGATTGTAAGCATGATTGTAATCTTAGTAATCAAAGACCAACAAAACAGTAAATAAATAAGTTTTGAAAGCCTGTCAAACACAAGTTGTTGATAAAACCAAGTGGCAACTCATGCTCAAAGCATGCAAGCAAGTGCGCAGATTCTATGATGTCAATGACCAGCATGGGACAATGTGTTAACTGCAGATACAACGACTTACCCTCTACAACCTCAGCTGTCCTCTCAGCACAAATCAAACAAACAACATCCTGTCTCACAAGCACAGTGCAACCCTCCAATCTCACAATCTGACAGCTTGGCTTCCTCCCTACGCAAGTGCTTCTCACAAGATGTCAACAGATGCGTTCTGGCCATAGAAAGTGTGTCAGAGTGTTTCCCTTTACAGTTGGGGTCATTTGCAGACCATCTCTTACAGGAAACTTATATAAAATCTCTAACATAACCCTGAAGTAACGTTATTGGCAAATAAGCTTAAATGACAGATGGGCAAGTTACTCAAAGCCGCCGCTGCACAATGAATCAGTGAACAGACCTATTGGAAAAAGCTATTGAGCCCAATATACCACTTTGACATCTGAAAGCCTTACAACTATGTCTATGTCTTAACTATGTCTGGTTCCGGTTTCTATCGTTTCAATGAACATTTCGACATAATAATGGTCAAATAGAAGCATTTTACAATTAGAAATATACTATGACTTTATTAGATGTAAGTCATCTCTTAATGCAACAACTGAGCACCGGTCATCCTCGGTTTAACCTGAAGTAACAGGTGAACTCCAGCTGCACGTGTAAGAATATATGCACCATGTTCGTCGCAATTTTAACAGTAAATGAGGCAAAAGCAGGACATTTCACTCACACGAATGCATGGTAAACGAAAGCCCAGGCACGCGGTCGCTCCAGCACATTGTATAGATAGTTTTGGAGCTTCCTGTAGCGCGCGTTTCTCCGGCCGCTTTGCGCGCCGTAGGTGAGCGGTTTCCCGAGGAGGCTCAACCTGGCGCCCTGCTTTCTCCTCAGGTACTCTGGACCTCCTGCACCTGTTGTGCCGGGCGCCGACAGCAAACTATCGACAGTCTTGGTCGCGTTGTTCATCGTCCCGCGACCGGATTCAACATCTTTCATTCCATAGCGCGGAGAGGTTTTCATCCAGAGCCCGGTACCGCCTTCATCGCCGCTGTGGTTGCGGGGCATCGCATCACCAGCGCGGGCTGGAAATGCGCGTCCGGCACCGGAAGAGCTTCACATCACAGTCTTGTGTTCGTAAACATTGTTTTAGCTATTCTTTTCTCTTATGTTTGTAAAACACTTAACAACGGAATCTATGCTGTGCTTAGCCTATACTAGCCAGCTCGGACATCCAGATTTGTTATAGTTATGAACCTTATAAAGACTCAATCCGCACCCGCCGGCGTAACACCGGAGTTTTGAAGGAGCGTCACTATCTCGGTGGAGATTTGAGGAGGGGAGGGCATCGTTCGCCTTTACCGTAACACTCTCCCTCCCTCTGTCATTGACTGTAAACCATAGGCTACTGTATTCCAGATGCCCTGACAAGCCCCTTTATTTCCATTAAACGTTAAATAATCATGCAAAACAAAATTGTCCTCTTAAATCCCTTATTCATAAAATGCAATACATTAATACTGTATTTCTGAACGTTTTGGCATCGGCATACGTTCCCTGTCATTTACATCGACCTGAGAAATAACTTTGTTCGTTTTGTCTTGCGTCTCCTTGGTTTAAGACTCTCGCAGACGTACGTTTCTTAAAGGTAAATGTCAAACGTCTCAGAAAGTTTGACTGGGGAAATCTGTATCGTGTTGGTCCCCACAAAGGCTCAACCATAATGTCGATGTGCACAGATAATATTAATAAAAATGTTATTGATATTTTCTACTCACTGTGGTGGCAGAACACATCTTTCTTAAAAAACACCTTATAAAGTAGAAATCACAACACATGACCACATCTAAACTGTCTTTCCTAGTTCCTGAACTTTATATATCTGGAAAAGCTTCAGTCCAGAGACCCTGCCAGACACACCAAGTGATACGAAAAGAAATAAAAACAAACTGTAAACCGTGTAAAGTCTTAGTCTCTTGCATTATATATCTGTAAACCTATGTAAGTGTTTAGCCTGCATATTCTCAACTGCATGTTTCTTCTCGGCTCAATGTTACTATATATTGCATTGCTATACTGTGTGAATGACCATTTATTTCAATGCATCTTCATTTATCTTTTTAATGTCATCAGTTGCATCGTTCTTTCACTCGCCTGTACATATATTATTATACACAGGTAGGTTCATTTGTTTAATCTGTACAAATGGACATATTTGTCATGCCAGTTAAAACGTTAACATGAAAGAAAAAACAAACCAAGAGTTTAAAATCCTAATAAATAACTTAAGAGGTGTCCAGTGGCTGTATTGCAGACTTTAATAGACAAAGTACAAGCAAAAGTATTACATGACATTAAGATGCAATAAAGAGGCGCTGTGTATTTATACACAGCCTGTTTGGGGAGGGGTTGGGTGATGCCAAATGCAGCTGTTCAACTCTTCCCTGATTTTCTCTGTAATTCAAGGAAATCCTTCAGCAATCTCCTCATTAAAACCAATTAGTTCAGTGTTCATACACAACCATGTGCTGCAATATTTGCAAATCTGCTGCCACAACATGATAATAATTAGGTTGACATACATGCACCAACTACTTGCTTCATGTACCTTTCACTTGTCTTTAAGTTTGAATTAGGCACTGCGTGTATACTGGGCAAATAGAGCTCATTTAATGAATGTTACTCCCAAGACTAAAAACCTTTGTGAGAGTCAGTTAATACATCTCATCTCAGAATACGTTCTGACTTCATCTTCATACTAAATAAACAAGAATACCTCATGTTTACATGACTTATTTTTAGCGTAGTGTTTGAGCAGACAGCTTTTAGCAAGCCAGTGTTATTTAGAATTGACAGTTATTGCAAAACAAAGCCAATTTAATAACACGGTTAGTCTAATGTCTGTATATAAAGCACAAATTGTTATTGACAATTTTTTTTTTGAATGTTTTCATTCTATTCATATATAATTTCATAGCCACACATAACTTGCCATTTTCATTCTAGACATTTTTTTAAGACAATTTTGATAATAAAATATACTTGGTGTTTTCAGAGAACCCAATATATGAGGATACAGTGCATCTGTGCAGACTTGTGTCAGTTGTGAACAGAAATAACAGAGAGGATGGACTCACAGCTAACGACAACACACTCTAGTGGCGTGAGACAGTTATTACTCCATAGTCAGTCAACAAACTCCATTGCAATTCCCATCCTAAATGTATTTAAACTCTTACCACAAATCTAACCCCAGAGAGAAATCCGACAACTTGTTTAACCCCAGACCGATCACTTTGCTAGGGAAAATGTATTTACTAAGAAATATACCTAAAACATTTGGTAGTAGCAATTGCTCAACAAAGAAACTGGAATGCTGGCTTTTATAAAACAGGAATATACATTGGCTCACCTGACCGAAACATGGAAAACACTGTCCCCCAATTCACAAACAACCACAAAGACTTACACAATATTAAAGACAGATCTTTTATACAGAAAGGGGAAATGCAAACAAGCACAAATCTGACTTAAAGCTCTCTATGTCGTGAAAGGTTATATACGACAACACACGTGTTGGTGAAAAAGCACATGGTACAAAAAATGCTTTATTATTGTTACTCGCGCAGCATTTCACCAAACTGCTAATAATACATATACATATAACTAGATGTTAACAATGTCAACATGTTGCTAAATAATGAAAAGTTTGTTCATCTGGAGCTTTACATGACGTGTCATGATGTATGTTTACACGGCTCAGAAATGTGACGCCATCAGGAAAACGTATATAGTTGATACAGTCACTGAAGGGATATGAGAATGACACAATCTCTAAACGTGTACTGTTTGCGTTATATAGTTTAAGCTGAAAAGCATTGGACCTGACGTACATTTTTAGATTTTAGCATCATTTTTACTTACCATATGCCGTTACAATCCACTGTTTATTTCGTGTCTAAAAGACGAAATGAGAGTCAAGGCAGAACCACCCCATTAACCTGGACGGTGCTTTAAACGTCAAAAATACAGCAAAGTATTTTAAAATAATCCTTAATCCTGGTAAAAGTGACGTATTTTAAATAACGTCATTCAAGGTCTCAATGCATTTAAAAATGGCGCATGTGACGTCACGCGACTTCATCGGTTTCCGCGCCTCGTATAAACTGTTAACAAATGAACATCATTGACGGTATAAAACATATTTCCCAGTTATAATCACACCCACAATTTAACATCAATAATGTTTATGAATTATACTTTAATGTTAAAGTTTACAAAAATGCATCGTTGTTTGCTATGGTGGAGATAATAAGAGGCCAGTATAGCTCTCCAGTTACACCAGTCGTGAAAAATAAAAGCATTATGTGGCCATCAGGACCAAGGCGAAAAGAAATGAGAAATAGGTCTTAAAATATTAGCAATAGATTCATTTAAAGAAAAGTGCACAAAATTTGCCTTTAAACATATTTCCACGACTGGCTGTAAATCAGCTTGTTTTAAAATAATGTTTGAATTCGTTTTACAGCCCTGATATTATTTTCCTTGCAGCCTAAACCAGACAAAATCTTACTGTTGCAGACAATCTTTCCATGCAACAGCCTTTTATGAGCTGACTTGCTGTGTCATTGTGTCTATTGTGGACTTGCCTGTTTCAAATCAAACCACAAACCTGATGATAGCATTGAAATGCCATTAGTAAAGACTATTTTTAAATCAAAATTTAAGTTCAGATGTAGTCTTTATACTTCAAAATCCTCTTATGTACTTAATGTACTGATGTACGTTTTGAATAAACCTGTTAACCTTATGGCTTGAAGACTCACTAATAAGCACTCAGAGTTCTCAAACTGTCCACCAACTGGTGTAAGTTCGTTCCTATTTACAGAAAACCCTTAAGTCCTGCTTTTGAAACAGTTCACTAATGCGCTAACATTACAGCTCTTAAATATCTATCATGGTGGTTTTAGTTTTTCCATAACGGGTTATAATCTTTATAAAACTGCTTCTTGAAAGATGCTCAGCATGATGTCACTGGAGCCTGAACCAATCAAATGCAACTTTATAGTACCAGAAAAGGGTTCACGGAACCTGAAAGGTTCTTTAAGGATCTAAAATAGGTTTTATGACATCGCTGCAAAAATGTCTGGCTGTTCTAACACCTTTATTTTTAGAAGTGTGGGCATGGCCTGGAAAAACTGTGTTTTCTGATTTTTGCATTATCCTCATTACTTGGTTTAATGTCACCGCCTGTTTCTTATTATTGTGCACTTATTACTTGGTTAATGGAAGAAACAACAACAATCTTTTATTAAAATCCATCAAACTGTCTAGCAATGATTTCCTGCCATTGATTTATATTGTTACTAGATTTTATTTTCAGTGGCCATGAAGCATTTGTAACATTATGCTTTAATAAAATGTCATTTTGATTCCTGTTGTGCTGACCAGACATTGTAAGTACACCATCAGTACTCCAGCAGCCATGTGGGTGATGCCAAATCTGTCATTCATAATACTGAAAACAGCACAGGCTTAAAATCATTTAGTGCAGGATTAGGAATGAGAAAAACAGCTGCTGTTCTCTAGAATGCCTATTTTTACAGACCCATTAAATTATCCATACTATACCAAACATCCATACTATTGAAATACTACAATAAACAATTGAAGAATAGGACAGTGTAGCACTATTTTCTCCAGGTGGTGGAGAAAATGGATCATAATTAACTACATTAGACTTTTTTTTATATAATTATTACCAATTATAAAAAGGTAAGTATCTACAAAAGCAAAGTAGAAAGGTGAAATATGTATCTGAAAACATTTTCATAAACAAAAGCATACAGTTTTCTTCCACACAGTCTTTTATTTGTAAATAATAAAAATGAACTCTTGAATATAAAACATACACATTTTTTGAGCCACTTCTTCTGTACAAACAAGAAATGTTGCAGTGAATACTTTCAGTGGAACACATGAACTGTAAACAATCAGTATCTTAAATAATACTGACAAAGTAAATAAGTCTGCCGTACCGGCATATAAAGTAAACCTTTCATTGCAACAAAGATTCATGAGCATTTGTGATAAAGCAACAGGTCAGTAGAGGTCCAGATTTCTTCTGTAAATTTGGGCTTAACTGATGGAAATAAAAATGAATCGTTTGAAGGCATCCCTTCTTCCGCTCAGCAGAACCAAGAGACAGATCACTGATCCTTTTACTTGAATAGGGCCACTTTGTAAATATAAGTAAACTTTTTTGCACTCATATTTACAATATATGCATGTATGTAAGTGATGTTTAGCTGATACACTCTTTTTCAATATCAATATATCTCTAAGTCTGTGATCTTTGTATAATCATAATTATATTCCATATACAGATAGCTCTAATTTTATACAGGTTATATACCGTAGTTTTAGCCCCACAGTAGTACAGACTACAGTGAACACCAACATCTTCAATAAAACAGGGCCTTGTGTTTGCTCAGTACTACAGTACAGCACTTATTTATCCATTGGGTAAAAAATAAAACAATTCAAAAACTTCTCATAGACATTCAGCCCCAAAATAAGGCCTGCGTGTATGGCTGACTCTGGCCAAATGCCCACACATGAAATGAATGGCTTCATTTTATTTGATAATCTATTTATATCAAGTACAAGCAAGCTGTACAAGTGCATGCAACATACAAGCTGGCCTACAGTTTGTGGAACTAACACACACTTATTGTAGTCTCACTTATTTTTTCTCATCTGTCTTGTTTTACAAAATGTGCATGCAACTTGGAACAGTTTCGAATTCATGCCGTTCCCCTTATTGGCGATGAGCGGGGGGCCTTCTGAGACCACCTCTCACCCACTGTCACATTCATTCAAATGCTCAGGGGGATATGTGAGTTTTTTACTATAAACTAAACTCAGGTGCGAATGACAAAAAGCTAAAAATAGGAAGCTTACGACAATTTGGCCTCTTGTGTTTTTTTCCCCAAACAATTTGTTTGTCGTTGTTCGAAAACCAAGCAATTGTGCTTGCATTAAAATAATGTAAACTCTAGTTGGGTAAAAACTCTAATAATATTGGTATGTACAGGTCTTTTACCAAACGGAATAGAATAAAATGCTTTTAAATGCCAGTAATATATGCAAGAACTTCAGGAAGTCAAAAGTGTTAGTGAGCGAATGCAAGAGTTGATCATTTCCTGTTAGGGTTGAAAAGAGACTAAATGATAGTGGCAGCTTCTTACAGTTCCAGTGTTCAAATACAAATGATTTTGTGTTTTCCATTAAGCTTGTATGACACAAATATCAGAAAACATGACTCATGTTTTCACATTCTACAAAGTGTGCCTATTTACCAACAGTAAAGTGAAAAGGCAAAGCAGTCAGTAATGACTGCTGTAAACAGACTTAAAAGGTTTTCAGGCGTCCCTGCGTTCTCAGACACAAACACACACACTTTCACACACACTCACACAATCTGAGTCTAAGTTTATGCCAGATCGGCACAAGGTGGGTTCTCGGACACAGCATCCATGATGTCGAGAGAAAACTCTCTGAGAAGACTAATTCTTGACCTTCGAACCTTGACCTCTGGTCTCTCTTAGAAGAGTGACTTCCTGTAAGTGCAATATAGAGGAGGGGCAGTGCTGTCCCTGCTTAAAAAAAAATTTAAACTAGCTTAAACTGGTTTGTTGGACTTAGCTGGTCTAACAGCCTTGTCAATCTGGTCTGTTAGCGGTTTAGGAGAGAGTTTGGGCATCTTTGAGACACTAGGATGCACAGCACCAACTTGGCCAGGGTGACAGACCGTCTAGCCCAGCTTGGCCAGGCTGTGAGTCTTACTTAAACCAGCTAAGACCACCAAACCAGCTTAGGCTGGTTCTAGCAGTTTTTTCAACAGGGGTTCTTCTCACTTATTCGCTGTCATATCACCGCCTCACTGAAACACGTTCACCCTGTACAACTGACCAGCGCAATCTAGCCCACCAGCACCACTGCTGGCTCCACTCACTGTCAAAGAAGCAGATTTCAGCTGCCTCTCCTGTCATTCTCTTTTATTTGGGTTGAATCACCACCATCATCTCAGCAACAAAACATGCAGTAAGGAGCAGAGTGGATCAAAGGAAATCTCTAAAACCCAAAGATCCAAAGTAAAAGAAGTGATTGTCAGGCTTCAGCAAAGCTTTGATCATGATTTCTATCCATCTGTCTCTTTATCTGCTGCTCTGGTTCTGATTGTTGCCTCGGGTCATTGGTCCATTGGGTCGTGTTCTGCGTTGCGCCCTCGTCCATTTACTAGGACCTGGTGCCTGGCGGCACCGAAGAGTCCAGCGATGTCTGGGAAGCGCGACGAGTGAGAGGAGCTAACGTTGGGTCAACCAATGATGAGGGGGGAAACAGTTTGTACCAACCAATCACTGTGCTAGAAAGATCCAGCTCTTCTAAAAGAATCTGTGCAACTCCCATGAAACATTTGTGGTCCATGCGCCCATAATCTCCCCAGACTATTACCTGAAGACACATTTAAATTGCATTAGTCAATTCTCACCTCCAAAGTCCAACATTTGTCAGATACGAATGAATAATCTGGTTTCTACCTGGAGAACTTTACCCTGCGGACTCTCCTCAAACAGCAGCGCCTGCTGATACAGAGGGTCGAGTGTTTTTCGTGCAATCTTGGTTTTCTTCTTAGCTTTGCACGCTCCATTTTCCAGCAAATAGACCTTAACGTATGGAGCTGTGAAGACAGGACACACAGCTCAGAAATTAAAGATATAACAGCAGTGGCATTTGGAAACATGTTTGGTTTTGGACAACCAGAAAGTGTTAAATCTTAATAACTTGAAATTATAAAACTAGAGCTGAAAAATTATTTCAACTCAACTTCAATTATTTCATGAATGTTTTTCAAATGTTTCATGCAAAGACACTTAAGTGTGGCTTAACTGTTCAAAATGTATTTCTGGGGCCTCCGCATATCCCACAGGCAGTAACAATACCTGGCTGTGCCAAATGCCATTACAGCCTACAATAACTGCAATGTACGAACCCATCAATTTTTATTGTCCTTTTAGTTACTCCGGAAGCACTGTACTGCAAATCACATCAGCTTGAAAGGCCGGATGACAAATAAATGCATGAAATTAAATGTCCCAAGAGTCACACTGACAAAATCACTAATATTAATATTAAGTAGAAGACACACATTGAACTCATGGTCCGTATTGAATGGCTACTACAGAAGGAACAGCCCACCCTTGGACACAGTCTTACCCGGGAGCGATTTGGAACCTGGTTTGGGTGTAAGACCACGAGCCCTGATAACCTCAACCTCCAGATGTCCTTTTTTGTCCATCAGTCCAATCTGAACATCACCTAAAACACACAACAGAAGATGTTGATGTCAATGGTTCAAAGTTATTTTACTAATAAAACAAATATAAAACTATATACACTGCAAATTCAATAATGCTAATGAAACTTCATATAGACCATCGTCAATAGGTTAACTTACCCATAGCCGGCGTGGCGAGTGTTTGCCTTCCCACCAGCTGAGCAGGACCAAGACCATCTAGGAAGTCACTGAACTGGCTGTCGGCCCCCAACCTCATCCCTGAGAAGATCAGACTGAGACACATGTGCACACACACACACACGTTAAGTTTCTACGATATGTGTTTTCCATAATAGTTTTTATACTGTACAAACTGTGTGTTCTATCCCATAAACCTCACCCTACCCTAATCCACAGAAACCTTTTTGCATTTTTTTTAGAAAAGCATTGTTTAGTATGTTTAATAATCAGTTTTTCATGTAGAGATTGCTGACTGGTCACCAATATAGATGTGTGTGACTTGTCCCTGCAAATGGTAGAAAAACAAGAACACACACAATGTATCCCTTACAACATCTACTACTGTTAACTATTGTCAGTTAATATGCCAAACAAAAAGATAAAAACATGTACAATTGTCCGCACTGATTTAAATCCCTCAGGGATCAAACAAGACTATAGTATAATTCTATTCTTATTAAATCTACCGAAGCAACATAAATCTGTCTTCAAAAATCTCCTTTGCTTATGTCGAGCATGTTTGTAAACCCGGTGCTGCGTTAAGGCCTCTTTTAATAAGCTCAATATTCTTTGAGGCCAGCACTATTTCCATGATCTAACTCCTGCAGGAATGTGCGAGCGACGTGCCAGCCCGTGTCATGCTACCATATGAACGGCCTAATGTGATTTCAGATGCTATTTGAAACACATTCAGGTGAAATAAGCTTTAAATCATCAAGTTGCCCGTTGCCTTGCTTTGCTGCATTCCGTGATGTGACGCGGCAGCTACGTCGCCCGGCTGTGACCCTGAGGCTGCAAAGAGAAGCTCAGCTACACAGTCAGACCCTGCCAAGACCCCTCTCTGCAGATGATGGATGTTTTAATTATAACAACAGAGAACCGCTTGCCATCTGGCTCCAAAAACGGAGCGGAGAAAGAAACGGACAGAGCATTAACTCTTCCAATCAGCACTCCTGTTCCTCAGCAGGTGGATTTTTATTCGCTTATTTTTACTTTTTCCAAATAAATCTACATGTGAGACGCTGATGTGTGCATGACACACGGCCTGCAGAGAACTCACTTATGTGTGAGTCATGAGTTTGTGGCGGATGTGAAATCACCAGAGACAGGAAACTCTCAGGGGAAAGTTTTGCTGCAAAGGTGTTAAATGTAGAAGCAAACTTTGCTGAAAAAAGCCCAGTTTATACAAGATAAGTTGCTAAAGCAAACAACAATTTAAGGCTGTGATAACATTTCCCTAACATTTTTATTAGGTTTATTTTAGAAGTTTTAGGAACAATCAAAATATGTTTTTAGGTGCTGTATTAACATGAAAACTTGGTTACAAAAACGTTATGTAAAAATGCTTAATTCTATAACCCTTTCACAACATCTCACTATTTAACAATAATGTTTTTGATATATACAATATATAACAAAAAAAACTCAACGAATGTTAATGCACAAACCTTTTTGAAAACTATTACCCAACATTAGCTAACATTCTGAGAACATTCCCCATTAGCTAGGTCTGCAAGGTTGTGTGTGCACAAATAAGAGAGTTACTAGCGCTGGATACTAACTTGCCCTCAGAGCTGTAACTGTTCATGCTGCCGTCGGTGGACTCTCGGCTGGCCTGACGGGCCATGACGTTACGCGGATACTCCACTGCCATTCCCGTCTCCTGACTGCGCTGGATCTGACTGGATCCCTTTGTTTTCTTGTTGGGTGCTTCTGTGGATCAGAACCAGAGAAGTGTTACCATACAGAGGGCTGTCAAAGCTTGTTCTCCTCTCCTTAAAAATGCTTTGCCATCCAATTCTATCAGTCACTTATTATTTACTTGTCTTTAATTTGCATTTAGCCACCATTGCTAACACAAACCTCTGTTCTGTGGTAACTTCTGCAACGTTTTGGTGAAAAATATGGAGCCCATAAAAATGTTGCCTCAGTCCCCTTAAATTTAAGCAAGACCCAAACTATCCTCTGAACTAGAGTTACTAGTTCAGCACTTTTTAATACTGTATTACTGTACATATTCCCCATAGTATATTAAGACGGATTCATTTAGTAATAACTGAAGGTTCTCAACATACAGAAGATATAAGTGTGTTCAAATGTGTGCTGCTCTTACTGCTGTCACTCAGGAGGAATTATTGAGGTCTGAGGCAAAGCACTTTGCCTCTGGTGAATGTAACATCGTCATGGAGAACCATCCTCACTATTTATGGCTCTCTGACGGATTGCAGATCTTTGAAAATGTCAGCCACTGAGGTGCTCAGTGAGGGCAGCCGTGCCTCAGTGTAAACATTGCACAGAGATTTATCACCTCACTCACAGCATCCCCTTCATCAAACCATCATTACTGGCTAATTCTGAGTTTTGGAAGAATGTCTCTTTAACAGCATATCTTAAAGGGATGAAAATTCTTTCACAAAAATGAAAATTCTTTCATTATTTACTCATCTTCATGTCATTTCAAGTGCATATAAGTACACTAGTAATCAAACAACAGTGGAACCGAATGACATCTATTGCATAGACCATATTGTAAAAACCACCAAGATGTTTCTCAAAATACCTTATTTTGCGTTTCACAGAAGAAAAAGTCATACAAGTTTGTAAAGACATGAGGGTGTATAAATTATTACAAAATATTCATTTTGGGGTCAACTATCCCTAATAAGTAGCGGGAATCTTTTTTAGTATTTCATTAGTCCGATGGGTAATGTGTAAAGCGGCTGCTACAGAGCAACGGATCTCTTTAAAACGCTGTTTTATCACAGCTTTGCTCCTCTACTGATTTATCATCTGATAAGCCTTTTAAGATATTATCATGCAGCTTGGAGATGAGTGGAGCCAAAAACTTCTTTTGCCATCCTTTTTAAATTTGTTGCTTTGTTCAGCACTCCATTTATTAAAGTATAAACAGACAGAGTTTAAAATATGGAATCTCAGAGGATATCAGATCCAACTTCAAAGGCATTTATCTAAATTACATCTGATATCAATCCAGAGTTGATCCGCACCTGACTGTGTGAATTCCTGCCAGTGTTAACATGCTGCCATTCATATTTCCTGAGACTCCAGCTCCCACAAATAAACAGGGACACATGCTGTTATAAAGCAATGCTTTACCCACAGATAAAAACTCATTTACTCGTCATGAAAGGAGAAATGCAATGAATGATAGAATGTGCTGGTCACGCTTTGATCACTGCAATAAATTCTCAATTAAAAAAAACATGAAAGCATCTTTAAATGTAACATTAGAGTGATCAGTAATATCTGTGCCCTGTGTTTACACTTACATTTAAATCAGTATTTACTTATACCCCAGCTAACAATTTTCACGGTTGCAAGAACATTTCGCTAACATTTCCATTAAGTAACAAAAACGTTAAAGTTTTAAAAACATCTTTTTTTAATTCTCCCTGGGTTTAAAATGTTACACTAAGAACATTTTTTTGATTATGATAAAGAACAATACATAAATTATATGATCTACAAAGAATGTTCTATTTATGTTACTGAAAAAACGTGGTAACGTTTGAGAATTTTATCCAACGTTCTGAGAAAGTTCAGCCTGTTGGCTGTGGACTCAAGCTATAAAACCAAGTAACTCCGACCAGCATTTGGTGCTGCTACCTGTTCAGAAATAACAATTATAAGCAGTAGGACTTCCTGCAGTCTTGGCAGGTGGTCTGAGCTGATGGCCTGGGCCAGTTTTAAAGTAATTGTTTCTTATAGCTTGCCAGTCTTCATTTTGATCATAACTCTCTTCTGCTTTTGGCCCTGAGAACAATAATGCAGCACTTGATGATATTGTCACGGTTACTAAGGAAGTTAAAAACTTATAGGAAGTATAAAACTCTAGTGCACATTTACTGAGTTTACATTCTCCTCCAGCAGAGGGCAGCTCAGACTACTCTAACACACAAAACTCACAACCAGGTTTAACGACCTTAGTTAAAATGAACTAACAATAAACAATATATTGACAGCATTTATTAATCCTTAAAGTTTTTGTACATTTTAACCCTTTAACTAAGCTTTGATTGGATGGAACACAGGAAGTCGCAATGTGATTGGCCGGAAGAGTCTCACCCGTCTGACTGAGCTGAGAGGTGCTTCTGCTGCGGCGGGAGGGAATGCCCACCATGGCCACTACACGGGCACTGAGGCTGGACCTGCGCTTCTTCCCTCCTGCTCCCAGTGTCCCGAGAGCCGTATCCGACTGGCTGCCGTCAGTACGCTCCCGAGAGTAGATCTCACCGCTCACGCTCGTGCTCTTCAGCATACTGTGAGTGGACGGACGCATGTGACGGCTGATGGAGACAGACACAGGCTCTCAGTAAATCAAATGACATATAAACATAATCACTATCTGTGCTTTAGTTAGTGGCTGTAAAATGTTTTTAAACTTTAAACCAGGTGGTCAAGACAATAATGCTGATGTACTATATAGACACTTATATAAACAGTTATTTAATATGTGAAGAAGTTAGTCAAACATTACAATGGTCATATACATATAG
>JBAJNP010001451.1:0-17452 GCA_036877545.1 Yasuhikotakia modesta
CCCCATTTAAACCTCTCAAAGGTGTGGTTTTAAACAGGAAACAACGTGGCCTGGTTCCTACAAACTTCCTCTTTCATATACGTCCCTGTTGCCAGATCTTGAAAAATCAATCTAAAATATAGTCAGCTTTGTTTAACAAACCAAGTCTAAAACAAGCCTCCTAAAATAAGTGACACAATTCTGCTGTGTGTTTTGTATATTTTTTCATGAATGAAGGAAAACTGCTGCAATTGTGATTGATGTTATAAATCGTTATATAAAACATCTATTAAACAAAGCTAACGTCCTAGAGAAAGAAAATAGGAGCAGCTTGCTAAGGCAGAAACAACAAAGGGAAACGTTTGTAATTAATATTGACATTAAGCAAAATCCAGCGTGAACAGTAGGTGGCGATATTTTATAACCGCTGTTAGTGGCCAGTCTCACAATAATTGTGCAAAAACTGTCCATCAAATCTGGCAAATCAATTCTGTCAAAACGCTCAAAAAAGTCACAACTTGCAAATGCTTATTTTTATAAATGATTATTTGAAAAATAAGTTGCCTATAAAATTGGACATGGCAACACATCAACGTCATATACACTATTTTTTGCTGTCAGGCTGTTTCCTTCTCTTATGCATATATGGAGGAAAATTTATGGGTGTTATTTGTGTTCCTCACAACTGCAGACCACAGACATAACTGTGCAGTGCAGATTGGGCTGTGGTGCACAGTGGGACTTCCTGTGGTATTTAAACCCAGGCACTGTGACCCTAATCTGGGTTGAACAGACAGCCTGTGCAGGCCGCTCTGAAGGAAGAAGGGCCTCAACTTGTGTGCCCTGAGAAAACATAATGCTAAGAGTTTCCTGAACCTTAACACATGGGCTGAATTTTAACCTGCAGGTGTAAAGAGTGTTTAGTTAGTTTAATTCATTGAGTTTATGTCTTGGTTATAAATTCTGCATAAACCAGAGACTATAATGCCTATAATGTGTTGTGAAATCTCATTTTAGATGCAATTGCTTGCCAGGCACACGATCACCCAGAATAAATTTTTTCCTTTTAACTGCAATCAGTTTTGGACAAAATTGTTTTCAAACCTTAAATGTTATGTAGCAAATTACGTTGGAGTTGCAGAAAGGTGACACTCAGATTGGTTAATGGCATCACAAGAATACACACAGTCCCTTCGCTATTGGCTATTCGAAATAGCTTTGGTTTTATGAGAATACAGTACACAGCAAAAGTACAATTTCAAACAGTTGTCATTAGAGAAAAATGCTTTTGATATTTTATTGGTGTAGCTACAGCATCCACAAGCAGAGACTAACAATACCATGCTAACATTTGAAATCTCTTGAACCAAACCACACTCATACAAGCGCTTAAAACATTTCCTAGACCATCATTAACGTTGTAAATCTTGGATTGTGTGTATTTCTGCTTTATTGTAAAACTCATCTGTTGTTTGCTCTTGTTACTTAGTTACCACACACCTCTGCAGTTCCAGTCTCTCATCGCCCTGGCAACCGAGCCATCCCATTGCTTTCCCTCCACTAGCACACCGGGCCTGTCCCAAGGCTGACCCCTCCCCCTCGTTCCCTTTTTTCTCCATCCCTTCCATCTCCTCCCCCTTCCCACCACCTTCTGCAGCAGCCGGGGTGGGGGGGTGGGTAGGGCAAAAAATGATGGCAAAACTGACACACACATTTTGTATGGCACCTCTCTTTTGTTCTGATCTCCTGTGAGAGAAAATAATTATTCCCTCCTAGTGAGAATTCTTTCACTCATGACTTTATTTGCTAGCAGGAATTATACACCGAATAAAAATTTACCCTTCAGAAGATTTTTGCTCATTTAGTAAGGAGAATAAGGTAATATTACATTTTTAACACAATTGTAGGTCATATAGATAAAATAATTTATATATTATAATATGGTAAACCACAGCACAGTAGTAATAGTATAGCATAGTATAGTATAGTATAGTAAATGCCTAAATGTAAATATGATAGTACAGAATATATTCTATGATGAATGCAAAAATCCACCATCTCATAAAACAGGCATTTCATGTTTGAATTGTATTGATTATAATTTAACTTTTTTACTTAACTTTGGTTCATTTTTATTTTTTTAACCATACGTTTTTTTTAAATCCTTGTACTTTTCGTTAGATTGTAGTATTCTGCTGTCCTTGTTTAGGTGCTTGTTTAAAACCATGCAAGAGCAGCGCTCCCAATTTTATTGTACTCCCAATTATTTTTTCGTATTCTATTCATTTTGTGCAGTTGTGTATGTCAAACACTAGAGGACAGCATTGGCTATAATGTTCCCTGAGAGCAATAGGTCTCATTAGGAAAGTGACTGGATGAAACAAGACCCCAGAAAACAAAGACCAAATCAGGTTGAAGAAGCTGAGGGGCAGAACACAAAAGATGGAGCTGGAGTAAAGGAGGGATCACAGCCAGAGGGGTGGATGGCAAGAGAAAGAGAGGAGAGACTCATTTAAGTTGTGAGGAGAGGGTCAAAAGGTGAAACCAAGGGCATAACTGCTGCTGGCACACTGCTGMARCACTTCAAATGAGAAGTAAAAAAMTGCTTCTTTCTTTCCAATGACCTGCAGAGACCAACACACACACACAGAAAACCAGTCAAAAGAAACAGAGGGAGAAACAGAAAAAGAGAGACAGAGTGTGCTTGGAACACTGAGGATAATGGCTGGAGATTTTGTTTCAGAAGAATAACAGAGCAGAGAAGGAGAAGAACATTTTGAGGAACAAGCAAATCTAAAGAAATGAGACAAAGCTCAAACAGAAATATTAAAAGGCGTTTGAATGTACGACTGATTCCTGCATCTAATTCTCAGCCTTGCACATGCTCTGTAAACACCTCAACACAGGCAGCTGTACAGCTGGTACAAGCTAGATTGACCTCAGGGCACAGATTGAACGCATGTGGGGGTCAAAGGTCAGATGAAGTTAAAAGACAGTTTATAAAAAATGAAACCTATGATGTAATGAAATGATTTATTTGTTGTTTTAAGTCTGTATCATGTTCTTTCTTCTGTGAAACACCAAAAGCAGAATGTTAAGGAATGAAAGCCTAGGTCATCTTTGATTTTCATTGAATGGTCAACTGGGCTATTAGTAAACAGTTTTTAAACACTAAATTTCAGTCTTTTGCACAGAAATATTTAATATTTAACACTGGATGAATCAGAGAGAGATGTGTTTAGTGTGGAGTTTGGTAAATGCTTCTAAGTAAGTGACTTTAAGTAAGTGAATCTATTTGTAATTTACATCTTCATGCTATATTGAAAGGAAAAAAATAAATTATTAACAAGTTAAGTTTAGCTGGTTCTGATCCTGATATTTGTTCCACAGAGCTGCACAACAAAGGCAGGTTTGTCTGTGCAGCTGTTGTTTATAATTGTCAGGTTCACATGTGTCTGTACCATTAGACTACACTATGACCATCAGCAGGTCCCATAGGGAGCCTGAACACACCTTTCGAAGGGCCTTTAACCCTTTATAATAATCAGCAAGGACAATTTGGCTAAAAAGGCTTAAAAGCTATAACAATCCTGCCTAGTGAAAGGCCCAGTGGCACTGTATTTGCAGGGAGCACCAAGGGACCCCAAACAGTCAGATATTTGTACTATTTGTGCTGAGGGCCCTTCATTTGCCAATGTCAAGCGATGCAGCCTGAGGCATTGAAGGCCCTGTGTCACTAGCCCAGTTCATAATTCAGCCCTGTCCAAAAATTCAATAAAGGGCTCTTGGTGTGATAAACCTTCAGTCTTGTATTGTATTATTATGAGTCTAAAATGGAGATACAGATCTATTGACATGCATTGAAGAACAAAATGGCTCTTTTTCATGTGGTCTAACAATGGCACCAAATAAATAGAATACTCATACACTCACAATATAAAAACATGTATCAGTTAGAAATATGAATAGTCAGTAATAAAAAAACTTCAAGAAACTTTAAGCTATTTTGTTATATAGGTTTCAAGTAACACATACTTCTGAATCTACATTCTTCTGAATCTACAATAGGTTAATAAGAATGGTATAGAAGCCCCTAACAAAAAACAAAGTTTAAACTTAACATCGACCCTAAACCAAACAATACAATGTAACTGGCTGGTAAAGACATGTTGACCATACAGTATATATTAGGAATTTAGTTTCACGTTGGGTAACAAATCTGCCAATTGAGACACTCTCAATCAGTTAATTAAAAAAATTCCTAGATATTTGTTAAGATCAGAATCCACAAGGTCATTTTCTGTAGGTCAAATAATGGAGCAGATTATTAGCTATGTAAATTTAACAGGGATGATCCCAGGAAATGTATGAACACTAAATCACTTTGGATTAAAGTATCTGAAAAAAGTGTAAATAGACTCTTAAGTTCTATGCTGTTGCAGAACACTCTGTCTTGCTGTTTTTGAAACATTTTCTCCCTGTGCGAACGCCCCCAAAGGCTTTTTTATAAAGGTTTCTATGGACATGCAGTTTCCAAGTGACACAGAGGCTAAATTTAGGATAAACTAAAGTTTGTTAAAACTGTCATTGCAAAGAATCTAATGAACTAGAGTGATTTAAGAAGTTTTGATCATAACGTGAGGTGTACCATGCTTAGCATCTTAGTTTCTTTGTTTGTTTTTCTCTAAGACCTTAGAAGCAAAATGACACATACATTTCAAGTGCATTCCAGGTCTTTGGTGTCTCCAGGCACCATTTTGATTATGGAAGATGGATAGAGGATCGTTAAACAGCTATTATGGTGGTGTACAGTCTTAGGACAGCCCGGTAATGAGGTGCAGCAGAGGCGATTGATGGGCATTTGGCTCCACAGTGTTACAGGAGACCAATGCTGCCCTAGTTTTAACTCCTGGGACACCACAAAACAGACAAACAATAGATCTACATTAACTACAGATCATCATATTAGCCTTCATTTGAAGCAGCATTTCATGTAGAACACAAAACACATTCATTAATATTTAAGCCAACATTTGTGGTAGATGTGTTGCACAAGAAATTTACCTTTTACATTTGACTCTATAATCCAAAGTAACAGACAGTGTGCTGAAGATATACATTGTAATGGCTAACAGGGAATGTTTCTAGAATGTTGGCTAACGTTTTTTAAAAGTTCTTTCATCAATTGTTCTGATATCGAAAATGTTCTTGCATTAATGTTAGTAGAACTTTTTATGTTTAATGTTATATATCATTCATATAAATATGTAATTTTCAAGTAATAATTGGAATGTTTTAAAAACATAGTTAAAAAGTGTTTGAATAACAATAACCAATATCCAAGCATCTTATAATGCAATGTTGAAAAAAGTGGAAGTTTTAAACATTCTTAGAACTTTCAAAATCCCATTTTTAATGTTTTTGTTACTTAATAGAAATGTTAGGGAAATGTTCTAACAACCTATAATTGTTAGCTGGGAATACATCATCTGGAATAGAAACCAACAACATTGCAAGCATCAAGCTCTAGCATTTCTGCTACAGGAACAAGCTACAAATGTGGTAGCCAAAAGATTTATTGCTGTGCACAGTACAGGTTTTCAGTTCACACGTCACACGTTTTTGCTCTATATCCGTCATTCTCAACATGACATCTCTCCAAATCAATTTCAATACTTTTACTTTCAACAGCTGACCTAACACGCAACCGGTAGTCAGCCACGCTGAGCTCATGTGATGATAACATGAGATATCGATCATAAAAGACACATCTACTCTTCCCCTTTATTCAGCTTCCTGTGAAAGATGAGGCAGAGATCTGCAGGTGCTCGGAACGGCCACTAACACGCAACCAGACAGACGCAGAGTAGATGTGTGTGGAGGGCGTTCCCTTTATAAACCTCAAAGATGGTTAAAAGCAAAGGCCCAATCAGCACTTTCCACTTTTTTCTGTCTATACAACTTTTAGTTACATTTGCAAAAATGATGCACTTAACTTCTAACATATTTGTTAGGTATGTATTCGTACACGTTTCCATAGCAAGTACAATATTTTACCAACACTCATACTTTAAACGTTATACAATATATCACCACGAAACATAATTTCATGTTAAATATCTATTCCTTGAGATATTTAAAACAAAGTGTACACATTTTTTGGTAAAAGGTAAATAGTGAACCTTACTGTCAAGTATGATTATTAAATAAAAATAAAACTCCTTCAATTACTTTACTTTAAATTATATTGTGCTATGTTTAGTATATTTAAGTTGCTTTTACCATCACCAAAGCAAGGTCTGAGGGTCTGTAAATAATCGTCTCATTTCTCATATCTGCATTGATTAGCTGAGTAAAAACTGAAATTTACATCCCTGTAATTCTCAGGGCCAAATCCATAATCAGCAAAAAACATTTTTGCATGATCAGGAATGTTAGCAGAGTCCAAATTACACAAACCCTTGAACACAAGTAAGTCAGTGAGGATAAGCAGCACACTGTACCCTACGCCCACTCATAGGCTCTGCTGATGACTGCCGTCATAGCAACAGATAGACATAACTACCCACCCATACACACAGTCCTGTACAGAGCAAAGCCTTAGACACACACACACACACACACACACACACACAGATATCTCCACAGTCCCACAAGGAGCTAGGCACATATTGAGCGAGGACAAATAAAGATATGAAGTCAACACACTACACGCTCATATCATGGAGTTTAAGTTCCTTCCAGGTTCTAAAAGCCAACCATATTTTTACACTTCACTGAAAGTTTATTTGTGTAACATGAAGGAAAAGGTTGCAGGTTTTTGCAGGCCACACCGAACACTCAATAGAATTAAATCAAATTACGATAACAGCTACAATAGAACAATGACAGAACTATAATCAGACCAGTCCCAGATGAAAAATACTGTCTGGAACATGGTGCAGCCCAAACCAGTGGTTGTGATTTCGACAGACAGATGACAAGCATTTCAGGGAAGAGACTTTAGCAGGCTAACCACAGATGACTGACCACTCTTCTCCTGAAGCAGATGCTTCTCTCTTGGGCCAGAGCTGAAAAGGGGAAAGGGAGGCTGGGAGGGAGACTGCAGGGTTTTGAAACCCACTTTCACTTCCTAAAGTAAAGAGCTATTTCATTATAGGGTTTTCTACCAATTGCTTTATTTCGTTCAGAGTGTTCAGGGCACATACCTACCAGTTCTATAAAACTGGTAAAAATGTTATAAAATGTTCTATAAAATTTTTATTCTTCACTTTGTGTTCTTGCATTAAGCACAGACTGATACTGTAACTGATGCTTGTATGGTTTGCATGGGGGTGGGGTTTAACATTTTGGGATGTGGGTGAGGAACATGTAAAGAGGAGGAAAGAGGAAATGTAAAGATGATAGTCTGACTTTATTTACAACAATATGTCTATGTTTATTTCTGCTCTGTTGGCATGTGTCGTGTTCTAGGTACATGCTGAAGAGACTTGCTTCTTGTGTATCCCTGTGTTCATTCAATACCTACCATTCTTTATAAATATGACTGATGAATTGCATATGATTTTTTGCATTTGCAAGAATTCTGAAGCTTTGTTGAGCCACGCAGCGACTCTGCTCACACCGGAACAGGAAGAAAACCGCCTCAAGATTTTGCGGAACATCAATGAAAAATGGATTTCTGTAAAAAAAAAAAGGAAAACAGTTTGAAGGATCTTTTTAAATCACACTTGTATTTTCAGAATGCAGTGAATCTGTATGTTATGTCTGACTCAGACACACAGCGCCTGCCTTACAATAACGCTCTCGGCCCAGCACAGAATGTCCATGCTGAATGTTTACTCAAGGTCTTCTGAATCGCCCACATTATTTTATGATCTGGAATACTATGTCTAATCGTTTCAGTGAGTACACTAGGAATTTGGGTGGAACTCCACAGATTGAGAGATTCACGGAAATTATTATGAATTCACTGTGAATTTTTTCAGAAATATATTAAAGATAAAGACTGGAGTGCAAATGAAGACTTTTGTCTGGAGATACTTCGAAGTCTCATATTTTTGTGAACAAGACTGTTTAGTACTGTACTACTGTACAGTACAGTACTAGAGCTTGTAATTTAAAGTCAGCTTTTATAATATGTACATAATATGTACTACTTTTAAACATAACTTAATGTATTTCAACATTTCATTCATTTGTCATTCATTTGTTTTAATTTCCATTTAAATTTATATGGCATGTTATTGGAGACATGTGACACAAAGATTACTGTATTACTCCAAAATCCAGCAGTTTGGGACAAACTGTTAAATTAATGTCTTGATAACAAAAATGGATGAGGGATTTGAAATACATTTACGACGCATTTTCCACCACAGTCTAATTTTCCTTTCATCGTTGTTTTAAAATATGGACCTGAAATCTAAAATACGTTCAGCCTTGCGCCTTTTGTAAATGACATGCAAAAAAATGTAATGTAAATGCAAACGCTTGGTCTAATATTCAGCCCCTCGGTGCCGCGGGACAGTCGTCGGCTTTGTGTTCATTTGGGTTATCTGAGAGGGTGCACTTCCTGGATCTGATTGCGTGCCCGGTCCCACCGCGCAAGGGACGCCGCTCACAACCCTCGAGTCTACAGCCTCGTGGGTCAGGTAGTGTGCCTGTTATCTCACATTACAGCGATCGCGCACGATCCGGTTCTCCGAGTGGACAGCCGTTGAGGCAGGACCAGCGCATGAGCGTCGAGCTCATTCTAACAGGTGGTAAGCGATTTCAGGTGGAGCTCAAAGGGAGGTGTAGCACTTCATTTGGAGCCTCCATAGCTGTATCTGCCCGACCGGTGCAAGAGGTTCGGACGCTAAACAAAGACTATTTGATCTTCGATCTTAGGACATTGTGTTTATTAAGCAGTCTGGTCGTTTTGTTTAAGCTGTAGAAATTGTATGTTTTAATTTTTATGAAAAACAGTTTCTCTTAATAAGCCTGCGAGCCTCAGCATACAGGTGGGCGAAAGCCGTTTCTAGGACGGCCCCCTCTTTCAGTTCCTCAATCGGGGAGACGCGGGACTGTCATTTATTTGTCATTTGGGACAGAGGAAGCGGCTCAGTCTCTGTTAACAGGTGCGAGAATAGATCGATCCACCGGCATTAACTAGCGTATTTGTATACGTGCGGCACCTTCTCCGGGCATTTAAATAATATTAAGATTTTCAGTAGTAGCAAATTTGGACCTATATCAGGTTATCTTGCTTATAAACAGCATTTATTTTCGAAGCCTCTTTCGTTTTGAAGGAGGGAGGTTTAAGGAAGAGACGTCGCTATGTCCACCAAAAAACGAATGGATGTTACCAAAAGGAGCCGGAGCCCCGCGGTGTTTGAGGGGGAAATGTTTGGTGATTTTCAAGAGTGGTGCCTCCGCACTTACGGCGACTCCGGCAAAACAAAGACGGTCACCCGGCGAAAATACAACAAAATTCTCCAGACCCTTTTACAGACCGAAGACTCCGAAGGCGTCTTTATCGAGAGCAGCCACATCAACGCCAAATTTAAGTTCTGGGTGAAATCCAAAGGTTTCCAAGTAATCAACACCGACGGGGAGCAGAACGAGAATGGGGCAGCTGACAGACCGGTCCTGTACGTCCCCATCAAGGCAACGGTTAGTATGGGTGCTTTATCCTTAAATCTGCGCCTCCAGCACCACCAACACACGTGTAACAGCGTGCAGAATTTGCCTATGCAAATCTACGCGCGTAATGGCGCACGTTTACGCGTCTTACTGACGGTCATTATTATTCTTGGTTATTGTTCTGTAGTTGAGGTCTTGCCACTTATATTTCTCCGGTAACCACTTGTTCGTGTGTCAGTCCTACAGCTGTCGCCGGCAGCTTTGCCACCCGAATGTGGGGCACGACGTTTAAAATGCCACCCATCAGTTACTGATATGCATCAGATCTACCGCCAGTCTTATAGGTTATATGTATAGTTAGTGTAACATTTTGCACAATCACATTTTTGTAATGCTAGCACATATGCACCCATTTGCTTCCTGGCCAGTCTGTGTTTATTAAAACAACATTAATGTTTGTAAGCAATTTATAATTTGCATCATTTTGAAATACCTTATCTTGGTCTCTGTTAGTGAGTTTTATTTTTAGTAGATTATAACATTGGGAAAGGTATCCCATGTGTAAATATAAACAAACGCCACAGCCTTGAGTAGACAAAACCTACATGGGCACAGTAGTAGATTGTGTGTGTTTTGGGACAAAACCAGTGAAAAAAAATATTTTGGGCAGTAGCAGGGAATGACAGCAATGGCTCTAGGGCCCATTTCTCCCAACCACAATTTATATAAATTGATATTAATTTACTGTATAATGACTTGTATAACAATGACTTGTATAACCCTTGCTTATACTGTTTTCTTTGAGATAGTTGATCATTTCTGAGCTGAGTTCACGTTTTCAAGCCGTTGACTTTAATATAATAATTGACTAAACCCAAACACACCTGCTGATTCTGTTCACCTGTGTAGCTCAGTGAGACATTATGGTGACTTGTGGTATTATTGGTGAAAAGACAAGCCAGATATTGTGTTTGTATGAGAAAACAGAAGATTAGAAGGAGAAAAGAGAGAGACAGAGTGAGCAGCTCAGCTCTTAACAGAAAAAGCAAAATAATGAAGAACCCAGACAGAGATTCGTCTCATAATCATCTTACTGATGAAGGAAAGGTAAATGAATGTGATAGAAAGTTAAGATGGATATACCCTCTGCTCTGTGTACCCTGATAATGAAGAGGCTGCCCCAGATTTGTTCTATTCAAATAATATTTCTCTCTGCCTCTTTCTTTGTGTGTTCTTTATGAGACATCCCTCCCATTCAGCTCACTAAAGAGGGTTAATTGAGAAACACACAGAGAGCTAGAGAGAGAGCTAGAGAGAGAGCTAGAGAGAGAACTAGAGAGAGAGATTCCTTCCCCATTTGACCAGCAGTACATGTTTTTTTTATTATTGATTGCAACATTGAATTTGGTTAAATGGTCACCTGATTGATCAGAGGTTCTCCTCTGTCTCAAGACCTGTTCACATCAAGAGCAAGACCAAAAAGGACCCATTTAAAGTCATTTAAAAGCTTTAATGTGTAAGATGTGTAATTTCTGTGCCACTATTGACACAAATGGAATAGCAAATGTTACATTTGGAATTGTAGCAGTCTGAACTAGGATCTAGGCTTGGCATAGTTGCGTTAGCCTAGATCCACCTATGTTTTGTGTTTGAAGCGGGCCAACCTGTTTGTCTTTACAAGGGTGGGTGGTGGGGAGTGAGGTTAGGGGTGGTTTAAACCGATTTCTTAATTTTGCAGTTCTGTTTTATTGCCATAAATGACACGCTTCTCCATTTCTTATTTGTTTGATGCAAATATTTGTCGGTGTGAAGAAAGCATTTAACATTTTAAAAAAAGCTTTTAAATGTATTATTTCGAAAATGGATTATCTATTTTTATGTTGAAAAAAGCAAACAGTGAAAGCTCATTGTTTACCTCTTATTTGTGTGTGTGTGTGTGTAGTAGTTTGATGTCAAGAGTTAATTGATCCACCACTTAGTAATATTATAATGTTAAGTCTCTCATAATGACTGACATGCTGTATTCTTCCAGGCGCCTGGTGTATTACTCATCAAAACTTACAGCTCAAAATAGTGTGAATACCTCAGACATTATCCACACGTGTAAACCAGTCCTCATCTGACCTTAAATGAACTTTAACACTACTTCATAATATATGAGGGGTGAGTGAGAATGTTACGTGAGAATGATGGGGTAAGATTGTTTAAGAATGGAGGGACAGAGGGGAAGAATAAAAAATGAAGTGGATTTTTTTCATATCTGTGAAAGGAGAAGGAAGAAGCATGAAGATGAGATGGAACGAGAGAAAAGGGGATTTTAGGGGAGTGATAAAGAAAGAAATGATGCTGAGAGAAGGAGAGAGCGAGAAAGGGGCTGAGGAAACAGTCACAGCCATCACATGCAGTTGACACCAGCGTCTGTGGACACTATTAATAGCTTCCAACGTTCCTCTCTTTCCTCTTCTCTCTCACTCACTCACTCACTCACTATCTCTCTCTCTCTCTTTCTCTCTCTAAGCAACTGTTGCAAAAGAGGCTGGTTCTGTCTTTGGATTATTTTGTCCTGCAGTTAGCAGATTAGGGTTTGTGGGCAGGGTTCGAGGAAGTTATAATTCAAAAGAGGACAAAATCAACTTTCCTGTCTGAAAGGATAGTTGTTCTTAATGGAAGACTAGGGGATTTTTCTAGAAACATTTTTTGTCATGCTGGTGGTAAGACTCTACACATCCTGTTAGCAATCTCTAAGTGGTCTTAATATATTTACATAAATATTATGTAGATAATTACCATAATAAATAAATGCTATAAATGACTATAAATGCTATACTACAGTAAATGATGTAAGATGTATTTTTGAACGCAGTAAATTTGTTACACACTGGTGATTAAGTTTTACAGTGAATGGTAATGGTAAAAAAACGGTAAAAACATTCACACACTGAATGGTAAAACCCTCAATGTGTGTATGAAGTCATGCACTTTAAAGCAACACTACAAAAATGTAGCCGTTCCAAATGTACTTTCCTAAACCATGACTTCTCTGTGTCCTCTGTTGTGTTAAGTTGCCTCAGCTCCACCTGAGGAAACATATCAACTGAGGGGCTGTTTTATAAGTCCATTCATCTCTGAGCTCTAAAGGAGCCCCAGATGCAGAACTGAATTATTCTGTTACTGAAAGACCCTCCCTCAGCACACTGGCTGAAAGTGTTAGATGGTATGTGTGTGTGTTTGTGGTCAATAGTGTGCAGGTGGAGAGAGGGAAACCGGGCGTGCTTGTGTCAGTTGTCAACATTGCTGACATCATTAAATGCCATACTCATGCAGTTGGAGGCGTGTCCACAGTGTGTCTGAACAGTCACTCAGCCATGACATGTTTATCAGCGATACAGATCCAGTTGACGGGTCCTGTATCACCTTCAGTTACCCATTTGAGAATATGATCTGCTAATTGTTTTTATTTACATTTAAATGACATTATATTTAGGCATTTTGCAGATGCTAAAATCATAAATTTACACAGTTACATTTACATCACGGAGACAGTTTCATTGTAAATTCATTGATAATTTAAATGCAGTGTCCCTTTTGGATAAACCAGCTGCTTGTTCTAAAAAAACAGTTAATATGACCTGCTAGAAGATAAACCAGCTAATTACCAGTGGGGGATAGATAATGGACAGCTTGGGGAAACCTTCTTCAATTTTCCATAAACAGCTACCGGTTGAGGCTGGCTTTTCAGCATACCTCATTCCTCTTCATGTTGTGGACACTCAAGGTGAGCCACCTAAGCTACCTATTCACAACACCCCCTTCCCCTTAAGTCACTGTTACCTGGGTTTCAAATATCTCCTACACACACACAAAAACAGGTGTAGGAGAGCAGCTTGTAGGGTAAATGTGTGTGTGTGTGTGTGTGCTATGGTTGTTTTGAGTGTTGTACAAGTGTTCTGATTGGTTAATCATTCAGAACCAGTATAGTTTGTTAGATCCGCTGGGTGGTGTGACTCCATTGGACATCAAAGGCTCTTAGTTTGTCCTTTCACTTGGAAACAAGAAAACCAGAGAAAACATCTCTCTCGTGCTGTCCCCTCCACTTTTCTTCAGATTACCTCTGATACACGCAGTGGTCTTGACCCCCTCTGTTAGCCCAGTAGCTGTAGATGCTAGTCCTGCAGTAATTGTGGTTGTGAGTGTTCAGGCTAACAGGAGCACAGGAGAAGAGATGGTGGGGGGGAGGGGGTACGCGAGGAGAGAGCAGGGGATGATACAAAGAGGAATGCAGTGGAACAGAAATGTTCTTCTGTTGCAGAAGGGAACATGGGGATGTTTTGTATGGTAGTTTCTGGTCATGATGTTCTTGTTCATGTTGAGGTTCTCACTGTGTTCTCATCTCTTGGAGCTTGATTTTGAACTGCACAGGTAACAGTGTTATATAATAGATTAAATTAGATGTATATAATTTTGGATAAAAATGCACATGGTCTGAGCTGCTAAATTGCTAGAATGTTTTGGTGGTTGCAGACGGGTTTAAACGGTCTGTTCCCTACAAATGCAACAGTACTTTAGTTTCAATACTAAAGGTAAATCCAACCAACAGGGAACATTCCTAGAATGTTGCCTAATGTTCTGTAAAAGTTCTGTAAAATATTTTAATAAAGAATAATGAATATTAAATAAAGTAACAGCAAGTAACAGTGAAACATTGTGGGATTGCTTTTCTTTGTAAGGCATATGTGGATTTCTGCCTAAGACTTAGGCTAAAATGAGGTACAATTAGGCACAAACTAGTTTATAACTTTTGAAACATTTGGAAGCCCACATACATACAGTGTATTAAACCTTGGGCATCTCTGTAGGGTTTAGAGGAGAGCGTGTGTGTGTGAGACAGATACAGAAGATTAGATTCAAGTACAATGTCACACTCTATCATAGTAGAACTAATTGATTTGAATAAACTTGGTATGAAGCCACTTTTGATATCTGCAAATAGAGTGACTCATTGACTGAATATTCATTAGATATTCATGAGGTCCTTGTGTAAGACGCTTTGTCAAAAAACAAGCTTTGCGTTAAGAGAACAGTCTGTAATTTGGCCTCCCCAGGAGATCAGCCTGTATCAGCGCTCATAGATTCAGCTCTGCAGTGAAGACAGGACTGAGAGAGTGATTATTTATGAATTAGAGAAAAGAGGAAGTGTCGTTCCACTACCCTGGAAGTCTAACAGAAATACACACGCGCAGCTGGGGGGAGCTAATGACAGGCCAAAATGATTAGTTTCATTTATCACCCGCGAACAGAGAAATGAAATAAGGCTAATTTTCCTGTTAACTAGGAGATGAATGTTCTGAGACAGTAGTGAAACTCATTTTGCAGTCTTTGTACTGTACAGGAATGACTGAAATTGGCTTACTGTGATGTGTAGGGGGTGTTTGGGTAGATCTTAGCCCAGATCTCTGTGAATAAGGTTAGTTTGCCATTCCAAAAAGTGTTAACTAGGGCTCCAAAATACTACTGTGAATCTTCTGCTATAGTTCTATTAATTTTCCTTGCACAGTGTTTATCAGCCAGTGGCCTGAGGCAGTCTAAGGACCTCAACAAACTTTCAAGGGGGCCTTAAGGTGACTTAAATTTTTTCTCAATTTTTTTTTGTGGACACTGGTGGGCCCTTGAGGTCTGAAAGGTTAAGACCTACTGTCCTAGTGAACAGTCAGTGGCTAGTGCTGATAATCTGAAGCAGCCTGGTGTTTCTGCACAGCTGCATCACTGCTACAAAGACAGACTCTATGCTAACAGTATATAACACACACAGTCACTCATCTTCATTTTCACTGTCAGCATCTCACTGCGGCGGCACACACTATTGTCTCTGCAGGACAGGCTGTAAGGTGAATGAGTGGCTGTGGTGTTCTGATCTCCCTGCATTCCTGCGGTTGCCATGGTGAAAAGTCTCTGTGCTGTGGAGCAGGATAAATTAACAATATTTTAATTGGCTTGGAGCGCTGAGTTACAGTGTGCCTAATCTTTTCACTGTCATTTGCACCCTATTACCATACAGTACGTTCTGCATATCTATTCACACAGGTGTGTGTTTGTGTGTGTGTGTGTGCATTGAAGGGCCCTATAAATCCTAATAGAGCAACAAAGCCCCAACTGTGTATCTTATTTCTCCTTTCCAAATCAAACCACATTGAACAACTGGGCTTTTTTCAACACACACACAGACACACACAAACACACACACACATATACAACCTATTATATATTAGGCCCTGAGAAGTAATATGAGCAAAACATACCACGTCAATGCACTCGGCAACTCAGAGTAGCTCACCAGTAGAATGTATGGCACTCCATCTAGCAAACGAATCATCGCATCATGCGCTTCATCTGAAAAAAAAAAACAACCGAAGGACAGAGAGAGGCAAGAGATGGAGGGAGCAAACAGAGAAAGAAGAGGAAAAAGCGACAGAAAAGCTCAAGGTAGGTGAGCTGCCTTAAGGGATTGAGAGAGGGCAGATAAAGAGACCGTAGCTTTGTTCCCAAACCTTTTATTCATTCTTATTCTTTGCTTTTATTCTTAAACCTCAGGAGAGTTCATGGAGATCTCAGTTATGTTGCTTTTATGTGTTAAGTTTTGACAAAATGTATATATACACGTGCATACACAGAACTTGCATCTATATACATCTAAAATGAATGTGGACAGCTTAGATAATCGCAAACTGCAGACTTTGGAATATTGCATGGTGTGAGAAGTTGTTGAGAATTTCATAGTCTCCTTTGTATTGTACAAATGAGTCACATTTTTGTCCAGGAGAAACTGCTGAGATAACATGTTGCTAAGGTTTAAAAGTTCTTTAAAAATGCACTTTTACACAATGGGGAAAATGTGTTCTTCAACTAAAATAGTATAAATAAATTTAATTCTTAAATTTTTTTGTACATTTCGTAGTATTGAATAAAATATACTTGCAACTACTTTTCTCATTTGGATTTTTGCGTTCCAGGTTTCCTTCCCCACAGAGAACACAATGTTGTTTCAAAATGAAAGTCTTAGAAGGCAGCATACAAAGTTGGCCACCTTTTGGAATCAGGAGCGTGGCTACAATGCCTCAGAATGCTGCCTCCTTAGGTGGGTCATTAGGTTTTGGAACGGAGCAAGTGTGCATGTGTGCAATCCCTCCCTCCTGCTCACTTGTTAGCCTGCGCTAGGCAGTGTGAACACACACACAGACTCCATCATTTAGCCATCAGTTTGTTTATCTACGCAGCCATTTGCCAAGATTGGCCCATAAACTGTGACCGCCTGTCACAATTAGCACAAACCCGGTCAACCTCCGTCCCCTCCCACCTGATTCTGTTCATCTCTCTGAGATAGATAAACGGCTCTTGCTTTATGTCTGTGTTTATCTGGCCTCTGCTATGGTTCTGGTAAAGGCAGCACTTGTACTAGTGAGGGTACAAACCAGTTGTTGAGGGTTAGAATGGACGCGTCTGGCTGCTCCCTTCTGCTGCTCAGTTTGCGGCTGTGTTTTAGTACCATAAATGTTGTGTTGTGTCAGAATCAGCAGGCTTTCTGCACTCCTCACAGGCACTAAAGATCAACACACTAAATTTGTTGTGTTGATCTTGATGTGAGGTGCATATTTTGGTTTGAATAACTTAGATGTCTGATTTTGTTGCATGCATGTGAAAAAAGTAATTTTTTATTAGCTAGTCAATAAGTTAATGAGAGGTCTGTGTACATAGACTTTTTGGGGAATAGCAACATTCACACAAGACATTTTTGCATTCATAAATAGTTAAACAAAACACAATGGAATAGTACAGAATGCATGAATCTCTA